>JAULCD010182002.1:3135-16751 GCA_032361085.1 Calliostoma canaliculatum
TCCAAAATACAGTACATATTTTGGTGTCTGATTGCTTTGTGATACAGACATACCTCTGTGAATCACTTAATAACAATTCATACAAAGCAAATGACTACTTACTTTCACACAAAATGAAATGAATAATACATTAAAAATATAATTCATTCATATTTATTTCCCGAAACTTGATTATCTATTTCAGTTTTAGCAATTTAACCTTTGTGTAAACATGCGCAGTTCTTTGCGCGAATTACTATCCCAAGTCTTCTTAAGTCATAATAAAGTCAGTTCAGCACTCCCAAAGTTATAGAAAATGTACAAATACAGCTCCACAAAATGTGTGACAGTATGACTTGCTGACTGTAAGCATTATAGAACTGAAGAAGGTGTGGTCTAGAGACAACCCTGTTGGGCCTAGGGAAAGACGCATTTCTGATATTAGTTTCTTGTTTGTTACAATGATCGATATATGTGAATCGAATATTTTTAAAGCATTGCCAATTTAACTAAAATGCCATCAATACATGGATTTAAAATGAAGCAAAATATTTATAGCGTAAAACATTTTAGCTAGAAATCCCTACTCACTTAAATGAAATTAGTTTCGAACCATTTTCTGATACTTAAAGTTCAGCGCTTCAAGCTGTTTGCAAGCCGGTCAATAATCCTGCTTTATCCCTGATCAAGTTAGTTGAGGGTCACTTAGCAAGTACTCTTCATTGAAGCAAGCTTAAGGTGGCATGAACAATAGTGGTGATTAGCGCCTCCCCACCGGGTGTAAATTAACTTTGATCAGACATGAGTGTGGTGATGCCAATAGTCAACCATCAACACGAGACATGAGGTTCAGTGAAAGGTTAGATGTTTCCAATCAACGCATGGCGTGACCTGGTAAGGTCGGGGGTTACCATGTTTACAGCTTGATTTATTCTTGCTCGGTTGCCAGTTATTGTCACTGACCCAATAAGTTTATTTTACAAATGCTAAAATCGTTGCAAACAGTTTACTTTCTAAAGAAAAAAATAAGTTTTCCTTTAGAAAGTACACAGTTTACAACGATTATGGTATTTGTAAATAAAACCAGTAAGTCCAGATTTTAGTTTGCAGCAGTGTTATACCAAGCTTAAGTTAATAGATAAGACTCTCGTCCCCAATGTTATGACATGTTTTTCATTGTTCAGTTACTTCGAGTCACTCGGTACAAAAACAGATTTAATAAAGTCAAAAACTGGTCTTTTTAAAATGACTGAGATTTGTATTTTAACCCTTACCGTGCGGCTCACGAAAATATCCAGGTGATATTTTTGTGAGCCGCAGGGTAAGGGTTAAGTAACCCGCATCCGTGGTGTAGTGGTTAGAGCGTCTGCTCTGAAAATCTAGTGTGCGGTAGGTTTTAGGTCCCCGGCCATGTCGATCCCCGGCCGTGTCAGATCAAAAGACGTTATAAATAGTTGCTCGTATGGTTTGTCGTAAGGACTGGTTGGCTCAGAGTCAGTATAAACTGTCTAAGTGGGATATTCATGCATTTTAAAATACCCGGTCTGGTACCCAGACACACAGCCATGCACATACAAACATTCCACAGAACATGCTTACCTTACACAAAACCAGGTGCCGTCACTGAGTAACAACAATGCTTAATGCATCACTCTTGGTTCGTCAGTACAAGCCGAAACTCGCAGGTGTCACAGGGCCACACTAGGTGTAAAATCTGACCGCCGCGATATAACTGAAACATTTGTGTATCGTGTCTTTGAGGCCATGTTCTTTGTTCGATTGTAACTATGGCGATTTCAATTTATGGTAGAGCATATTTGGTTACGTTCCTTGTTAGGAACTCGGGTTAGAATCATTTCCGTAGAACCGTATGCTTTTAAAAAAATGGCCGTAGACTGTATACGGTTAATAGGTGGAAATCCAAGGGCAGATGACATCGCCCTTGTTGACACCCTGGGGTAAGTGATAAACGGCAATGACGAAACACATTATCTGCCATTACAGATAAATCGATTTAACAACAAACTTGTGTCAAACATTACTCATCATATACAAATAAAAAACCCAACTTGAAATTGATTACTAGCCCGAATTTTTATTAATGAATGGGGGTGGTCTTGATGGCGAGCCGTTTGAGCTGAACCCTGATATAAAAGGGAGGAGAAAAGCAAAACACTCTCATTGTAAAGGCACATACATGACAACATTAAAACAAGGCCTGACTTTATCTGTAAACGAAAGTCAATAACACTTACCGTGCGGTATAATTTTGAAGAAGTTGTCCTCAGTGGCGTGTTCACAATCAAATTCGTAGCTGTCTGTTCATGCGGCTCACACAAATATCCGGGTCACGATTCTAGCGTGAGCCGCACGGTAAGGATTAAGTAAAACAAGGTGACAATGCTCTTTTGCACATCCTCCTGTGAGGCTCTCTACACTTGACCACACTACGTATGCACACAACACATTCACAAACTAAATTAGCCGCTTTTGCTGCCTGTCAGAAGAATTGCACTTTACGGGTGGGCTCCTACCCTTAAGCTTTGTATTTATCACATCCATCAAAACCTAGAATCCAAGTGTGACAAACACATCTGAAACACAAACGCCACCAGGACCATTATCACTAAATTCTTCCTTACGCCATCTACTTTTAATCAAAACGGAAAAATGGTTTTATCTAAAGCGGCCAAAACATTGGCAATGAACTAACATCCGCAGGTTTCCCAACAGCCCGAGGAGCCTTGTTCACGTTGCTAACCGGTTTGAGCCCAGAAAGTATTGAGGATGACAATAATTTTCCACAATCAGGCTTTCATCCTCATTCCCCACCTTGGTTTAAAAAATATTTTATTTCAAAAACGAAACGGGACCTTTGCTATTCTCTTCATAAAGTTTTCAAATCTCTACATTTACCGACTTGCCCACTTGATTGATTTGTATAATGTACTTTCAACGGTTCAACAATTCAATATGCACGCTGATTATAATAATTCCTGCACATGACGCCCATTATACATGACACCCATTATGCAGTATTTGGACTGAATGAATGCTGCACTTGATTCGATGCGTAGAATTAGCGGGTAAAACCGGTTAAGCAGGACATGCTTACCTTACGCAAAACCAGGTGTCGTCACTGAGTAACAACAATTCATAATGCATTTTTGAGGTCTGCATTTGTGCTTGTGCATTGAAATTTATCTTGACGGATAATAATTTGATTCCTTTACTGGCTAGTTGTTACATAGAAATTTTGTTCTCTGCAAGTGTCAGTAATTTCTTAAATGTATTTTTTCTAAACATAACTATAGTCCTCTTTTCGTAATTTGAATTATTATTAGAAAGAATAACACTCTAATTTTTCATGGTTCTAATACTGCCCAAGTTGAGACTTCTGATGATCCTGGAGTTTCGCCATTGAGTTGGGTTAAGGGTTAAACGCACACCTTGTACACATATGTTTTGAGGCTATTAAATATAAATATATCTAGTCACAAAGCAACACCAATCCCATAAAAAGGATGAGGTTGACAATCCTATCCATTCTCTTTTAGCAATTTATCACAGGATAGGTTTTTAACAGCCTAAATAGCCTCGAATTAAACCATTAAAATTAATAAAATTTGAGCCTGATACTCACAAGCGTAAACCGAAACTATCCTAGGGTTTAATTGTGATCAACAATCAAGTTACTGTACTTTGCAATAAACCCTGATGATATAAAAGGACAATGTCATGTTGTAAAAGTTCAATGCCACAGCTAACATCTCTACAACATATAGAGAATCTCAATTGATTGTCTTTTTATACCATACACATTAACGCTTTTCATACTAGTTTAAAACCCTGATGCTTGGCGAGATTTAAAAAACCCTTCATTTTTATCAACGTGAGATGATATATTTGATATTAGGAAACGAGGGTGAGAATCTCTCATTCAAAGTCATACCATGACATAAATCCATTTTGTAAATAGTTTTGGATCTGTGCTAGTAAGAACTAGCAAATTTGATGATGATCTCACATACTTCCGTGGAGTCAGTTTTTGATGATACATACGTTTTGGTACTTAAAATCACTTCCTAATTTCAATTTTGTTTTACTTTATAATGAACGTTTTGTTTGCTTCCTGTTCTTGTTTTCATGCCAAAGTTAACCTTTATCGTTTTATTTCAGATGGCGATGACCATAGACAGTGGTTGAGATAACGGGATAACACCTCTTGTCCTGACAGATGGCTACATATTAGGAAGATATTTTCTAGATCAAACCGAAAAGTCACTCAGACTTTCAATTTGCTGTTTATGCTATTCCCAAGTGTTCCCTTGGGCCCGTGCACTGTGACGTGGATTGGTATCATTCTATAAGCCAAGTAGACTTATTCTTCCAGCGTTCATAACAACAATTGGTTCTCTTAAAGGATATTTAACCCTTCGAGCACCGTACCGTGTGCTGTTAAAAAAACTATCCTGTAATAATTTGTTTAAAAAAGCTCCAACATAAGGCCTTTTAAACAATAAGCAAATGTAAACCAATCTACAATGTAGATTTTTGACAGCCGAGTTGGACAGGAATTTGAATAATAATATAAAACAAAAAAAAACAAATATTGAGTTCTAAGAGTTTAATACGTGTTAAATGATAAAAACAGGTGGTGTAAATAGCAGCAAATAGACACGAATCACACAAAATATTGATCACACAACATACTGATGAGACAACTGATGAGACAACTGACTTAATCAACCAATGCCGAGACCAACATCTCTAGCTAACCGGAATCAAATCCACTATCCACTGAGGATACTGTACCATACATCAACTTAATAGTATGCTCCGCAAACGTTTGTTCACATGCTTAACTTGTTGGTGGCAAACTAGACAGTTTTGGTGCTCCTAATTGTCCTGTTGATCGTGCCCATTGTTGCTGTCCAACACCATACCTTGCTGCAACTGTATAGCAACCAGTTAATGCATGGAGTGATAGGATTAAGGGTACAAATAATAGGATGTGTATTGACAGTTTGTTTTCAGTCAATGCATGATCGACCTTTGATTGGACGACTCAAGATTATCATACAAATGGAACAGTAAAGCAAATGCATCAGTGTCATCACACACCACATGCACTTGCGATACTGAATCTCCTTTTGTAATGTGGATGGCTTACTGCATAATGAGTATGCCCGCCTCTTTATGGGTTGAGGTTAGATCGTGCCAAGGACGTTTGCATTCCTTTGTATATGTGTGTGCATAATGAGTTATCGCCTGTCACAACGAGCCCGTAGTTTTGCATAGCAATTCTTGTTCACTTAACATCTATGTGTTCAGCAGTGCCTCGTTGGTATAGTTTTTTGATACTGCATTTCGGGATGTTGTCAACAAGAGATGATGGACCTTGTGCTACTTTTTATAGAAAGATTGTAATATCTTTCAAAACAGAGATGGACACCAGATTCCAACAATCGCAAACTTGAAACCTGACATGAACATGTCCCGTGTTTAATGAACTGGCCAGTCCACTGTCAACAATACAGGTGATACATCCATCACTACAGACGTCGAGATCATTTTTAGCCGTTGGGTTATGTTCATCTGGAGATTCTTCTTTAGTGTGGACCTTCCAGTAGCATGCCACATTTAGCAATCAGCTTGGAGCACTGATGGATATGCAGTGAGCTCTGTGGCAAGAACGTCTCTAACGTTGAGATCTTGCTGACTCAACAGAGGGCTAATAACATGAACATAGATTGCTTCTTGATCAATAACAGCATGAAATCCGATTGTTAGACGTTTTATCTTAGAACCAACTTTGACAACCTTATTTGTGAGCGAGTTGTAAAAGCTCTCTCAAACTTTGTCAGCTGTTCAGTTTTAATTTTCAAGGCTCTGTCAACATTTTGTTCACGATTTAACCAGCTAAGTTTTCACCTATATGCTGACCATACCCATTCATGTATTGGGTTCAGGCCACTCATAACATCCTCAGTAGTAAACACTTTCCAAGCCATCAACAGTTGCATCACTGATATCCGTGATTGGATAAAATTCAAGCTCAACGATAACAAGACTGAGCTGCTCATCATCAGACCAAAGGCCATGAAGCAGGGTGTTCCAATACCACACTTCAGAATAAGTGACAACGTGATAGAGCCGGGTGTGTGTAGATGAAAATTAGGCGTTCTCATTAATTCAGAGTTAAATATTGAAAGGCATGTAAGCATGGTGTGTAACACAGCCTACTTCCATATCAGAAACATAGGTCAAATATCCCGATACATGAATCAGCAAAGTATAAAATATCTCGTTTATGCCTTTGTCACATCTAGACTAGACTACTGCAACAGCCTTCTGTTTGGGTGCAGACAAGATCTAATGCACAAGCTCCAGCGTGTTCAAACCTCTGCAGCCAGATTGATAACCCACACTAAGAAGCTTGATCACATCACGCATATACTAATAAAACTACACTGGCTACCAAATCAGTTTCACAGTTACACGTACTGCCATATAGGATGATAGAGCTGGTGCTGTGCTGTAATAGGCTTCCATTTTCCCTACGATACATGAAAAACTTCACTAGTTTGAAATCTGATTTCAAAACCTGGGTCTTCAATAGAGCATAAAACTAAGCGCCTATGCGTAGATTTCTGGATTTAGGCGCTATATAAATGCCTAACTTATTAATATTATCATTATTTACATTTGGTTGAGCAAGTTGACCAGTCACATGGGTATCAGGATCCATCAGGTTAATGCTTGACAGTAGAGCATTCCAGAGTGTCTGCGATATGACTTGGTGATTCCTCCTTGTGAATCATTTGGATTTGTGATCGTTCGAAAGTAACAACGATCATACCTTGCGCAGTTGTGCTTGTGTGCTGCAAACATGTAGGAAAGCATTTCTTTAGCGGTTTTGATGTGAAAAGGCCAGTCACTTTCACGTGATGCCCGACAAAACCTCATCATCTGAAACATGGGTTTGATGATATTTACCAACAGTTTGGTGGTGCGACTTTGTGCAGAGAAAACACCAAGGACATATTTCAACTCATCCATACTGGTAATGTGAAGATTCTTCTTCTCAAAAACTTGTTGTATGAGCTTTTTTATCAGCACAAACATTTTGCAGATACTTTTTGCCTTCCAAAATCGTGTTAACAGATCCAAGTGTGGTGGACACTTTTTACCATTGGGAGTTCCAATTCTGCTCACAGCAGTTTTGGTTAGTGAAATGTGATGTCAACAATGATCTTGTAGATTGCTTGATTACATGTGAGAACCAGAATATCTTGATTTTAATTTCCATTATCTTTAAATCCCCTACTGATTGAGGTCAAGACTATATTTGGATCGGTTGGTTTCACGTTGATGAGAGGAAGATAGACAACTGCTGATGTTGGTGCTGAGGTCCTTCCTGTCTCGCGACAAAGACTTGTATTGAACCCATTACACCCAGGGGTTGTGTCTGTTAAACGCATATCATGGATACATGTGAAATCCAAATTAAGGGTTTGCACAAAGTCATCTGATACCATGCACTAACTTGCAGTAGCTCTGAACATAAGAGGTTTCTTCGGACTCTTGTACTGAATGACAGGTGCCTCCCATGGAATGGCTTGCTTCATTTTCTCCCTTGAGAGGCGAGGAATTGCTTTCTCAAGACAAATTGAAATAAAACTGAAGTTAGAGGAGACAACTCAAATTTAAAGTGCATATATATATATATATATATATATGTTTTATATGTGTCTTGAATTACTTTCAATACATTTGTTTTTATACATACTGTATTAAAACTGTTGATAACAATTATTGTGAAAAGTTGTGTCAACAATTGAAACAAATTACTTTGAATACGATTTGAAAAAGAATAGTTTTTATATTTTTAAGAAAAGGTTTGAATTGCCATTTTAATCGATGTTGTGGTGAGGGATAATTCGGGACACAATTCACACACAATGAACTTGTGTATTATTTTCTTAAAAGATTCATCCAATAAAAAAAACAAAAACATATTCACATGTTTTTATAGACCCCAACATTTTCATAATTTGCACGTGCATTTGTCTTTTGGCGTAATTGTCATGAAAACATGCTTGGTGACAACAAAATTATACCCGTATGCATGATCAAAGGTGTGTTTAAGCGCTAATATTCATGAACGGTGTTCATAATATAGTCACCCTTATTTTTTTATTTTGCAAACAATACTTTTATTCTAAAGAATCTCTTATATGAGAATACAAGAGTTGCATGTATTTGTTAACAGTGTATATGTATACTGTACTTAACATTTTCTTTCATAGTCTTGATTGAAGTGTTAGTACCTGCACCGAAACGTCGCATTAAGACAATATATAACCTGAAAATCACAAGTAACTTATATTTCAGAATGTGATACTCTAAGACACAATGATATTGGTAATGTTTTAGTAGTAATAAACATCTTAAAGGTCGTAAGAAATTACTTGGCCCCACACGAGGTTGGTAACGGTTGACACATGGACACACACAGACACACACAAATATTCTAGTTACAACCAACACCTGTTACAGATGTTCATACAGATACGCTATCCAGCAACAGTTTGATTTACTTGGTGTACTTTATACGCACTGTGTTTATTTGGTCATCATTGGTGGAGGGTCCATACAGTTTAGAATACGAAAGCAACAGATGTCAGCAATAAAAGGTTTAGACTAAGTGTAGTTCGTGAGACTGTAGAAACATAGGACACATGGTGGTAGCTTGAGCACCCCCAGGGAACAATGTCGTTACTATTTAAGTGTGAAGCAGATTAGTTTTAGAGACTGAAATTTTTAATTTAAACAGAACACGCCCAAAGTATGTTGAGAACACAAACCAGTTCAGACATCCATAAACAAAACTAGTTACTAAGGTATTAATTGCGTGTCTCTGAATCTGGCCACGCTTACTTCAATCATTACAAATAATAACTTCATATATTTTCACAACAGTCAATCGTATTCTCATTTATGGCTCATTCTCCACTAAATGTACAAATTGCATTCTAAAAATACTAAAAAATTAAATGTGAGATTGAGCTGAACTAGTGTATGCTTGTCAAAGCTTAACAACCCATCGAGTGACAGTTAATGCGGCTGCACCTTAAAATTGATACTTTAGACTATAACTTACTCTAAAGTTCTGTCACTATTTTTAAGATTAACAGATACGTTACGTTCCTATGGCAAACACGTCCATACTTCAGACAAAATCAAAATTAAATAAAGAAAAGAGCACTGAGTACAGGCACTACTAATTTATTTTTTAACTAGAAAGGCACTTGGAACACATCTACAGTTGTTCACAAGATTTCATCACTTTAAATTAACTGAATATTTAAAGTTGTTTTTTACATTCATACAATGCATAACCTCACAGTTTTTATTGTCTTGTTATAACTTCAAGAATATCCACATATACTGATCCCCAACATTACAAAATTTGGATAATGGCAGTCTCGACAGATAGACCTATGTTTGTCATTTACTGCACCCAAGAAAACTATAAAGGGAAAGAATTACGTATCTGGTTCAAAAATGGTTCTCAATTGTTGGATAAAAACTGACAGGTGATGACGTGGTCCAACAAAGTTTGATAGTAATCAATAAATACCCTGACAAATTCGATACTATTAACGGATATTTTAAACATTCTCATTTCCTTTTTGCCGTCAACACTTTTCCATTCCTTATACTCTACTGTATTATCAGGGTTGACAGAACTGAGCAGCTCAGAAAACATATCAGTGGATACCGTTTTGTCTACAATTTATGAGTTTGGTGATATCTTGATGCCAAGAGATATGAAAGCGTTCAACTTAAGAGCCATATTCTAATGTCCAGTACAGAGATATTTGTTTATTGACAACCGGGACATCACATAGATAATGAAAGGGCGTATTTTAAAGAAATCAGATGAACTCAGTTTAACTGTTGGACATTTGTAAATTAAATTGTCATGCAAACTTCGCAGATAATCGTTCAAAATGCAAATTTCCTTCATTTCCCTGTTCATTTTTTTGTTGCATCATTTTTACCCAGCATGCATCTACTATTGTCGTCACGCTCCAAGTATGTGAATATAGGCTAATAATTTACTTGTTGATGATGGCGGAAATGATCACATTTCCAGAATTATAACTGCCACTGAAACTCTTCTGGCGGTTGATGTGTCGAGAGACATTCTAAAAGCTCTCCACATGAAACAAAAATGGATTATATGTTAGCTTTACTAAATGTATTGCAGTAGAATGCTCACAGTTTTGTTGCACATGGTGATAGCTTTGAATAGTTTCATTCAAATGCCAGACCTCATCTGTGTACAGGAAACGTGTTTGTGGTCAGAGAACAATTTCAAGATTAATGAGTGTGTAAGTTTTCGGCAAGATCAAGATAATAATGATTTACAGGCAAAAAAGCCTTGAAGCTTTATTATTATAAAAATAATCGGTCATCACAGTAATTAATATGTAATACTAAATCACCTACTGTAACTGATTATAAAAAATGGTTTATCAGTCTTCTGGGCCTTTACAAACTCATAAGTTAATATCACAACCACACAATGTTGTTGTGGCTCATGCTGTTGTTGTTGCCTCTGTAGCGTTTTACATGGAGTTCGATCTGTATATTTACATTGTGTGGTTTCGATTAGGCTTCAACGAGTTGTCTCCCCTGACTTGAACGTGTTTTTGTCGTAACCCTTCTTTTTGTTAATCTGTTGTAACTTTGTTTTTAAAATATAATTTTCGGATTGTAAATGACATAATTTTTGCGAACAGTGCACTTTTCAAATAATAACTTATTTCGTTCAGTTGTTTTTTAAGTCCACGGATTACAACGATTATGGCAGTACATTCACTTTATCAACATGTACTAGTAAGTAATATATTGTCATTTCAGTGGACTACCCCTTATGAATTGTGATAAGTTGTGATACTTTAAAACTCAATTTCAAGCACCAAGCCTCAATGGCATTTAAACAGTTCTGTGTTGATTCTAACACGAAATTAGGTTACCAAATCTTCTCCAAAATGACCCAAAATTATAACCTGGTAAATTTAAAGAGAGTTTATGTTTCTTTAAATGCAAGTGACAAAGAAAACTTAATGTAATATTAAACATATCATGATTTCGAAAATAATAACTAAAACGGCTTGTGACCATGCGCTTCATATTACTGTTTGATATTTATACTGGCAACCATTTCATAGGTTATACAGATAGAAATACATAACCAAATGTCAAACACAGTTTCTATTTTCAAACTCTATCAGTGTATTTATGCCCTAAAGCTACATGTCCACTTTAACAGTATCCCCCAAAAATCTGTTTACATTGGAGGTGCCGTGCACAAAGTCAAACAATTATATCAAAAACCACAAATCTGCAGTACATTCAAGCATATGCACCGAAATTTCGTGAACGTGCAAACAAACCAGAAGCTAACATCCAAGAAACCCTGAACAATATGAAAGTTACACTTGTGACTCACTGAAATACAGTGATGACATATGGTATTCGCGACGAGTATGAAAGTTTTACCCTGTACTAGCAACACCTGTCATATACAGAGCTTTTATAACAGTTTCAAAAATATTAAGGTGGAATCTTTTTCACTTTTATCCATGTCGATAACTAGTTTCAAGTTTTAAAACTATGATGGGTGCTACCGGTAGAGCACGACATGCATACCTTATACATATTAATTAAAAAGAAGTTTGGAACCTTTTTTATTCATGTGTTTGTAATATAAGTTTTGTTTTATTTCTCCTTCTTTATAACATTTTGTTTGTAATTAAACTAGTACAGCTGTAACTTTTAAATTTGGCTGTATAGAATTATTTTCTTAATCTCAGGCACGTTATTTCTTAAGTGAGAAAATAGGAAATGACAGAAAGGGACAAAATTATTACTAAAAGAAACTAAATGTTTATCTAAAGACAGTGCTCAGTTTACAGCAAGCATGACAATTGGGAAGCAAACTCATTCATAATCGTTGTCAGCAGTGCCCTTTTGAAAATAAAACAAGTGTTTTGGAAAAGTACAGTTTACAACAAGTGTGTCATTTGTAAACTAAACCTATTGGCACATTGCCAAACACGTACAGTTCACGCGTGCACTATTTCAAACACGTACAGTTCACGCGTGCACTATTTCAAACACGTACAGTTCACGCGTGCACTATTTCAAACAAGATTGTTAAACTAAAACCTCTTTTATAAAGAAGCTGTAAAAATCAAAAAGCGTTCGTTGAAGTTTATTTTAGGCCTTTACTCTCATTAACTCTTTGAGCGCCAAATTGATTTTAATAGACATAAAACTGCCTCTACCCTGTGCCGTTGATAACCTATCTAGTGATAATTTGTTTGAAAGAACTCCGAAAGGAGCTCTTTTACACAAATTATCACTGAATAGTTTTTTAACAGCCTATTTGGCTTGTAATTTGGACAATGAAACATACAAATGATGAGCTTGGTACTCTAAGGGTTAACACTTCCTCGGAATACACTCGTCAACATGAGCTCACAGTAGTAGCAAAATGGGTATGTGTCTGTTGAAAGCGTTAACCTGTGTGTATTCAGCTGTAAAAACCGGTCGACTACAGGTTGGTCTTTAGACGTGGTATAATGCACACTTTGTTGCACTTGGGCATTCTTCTAACATCAAGATTTACCACGACACATACGCGGTGTCTATAAACTTTAAACTTAGTGTAATGGTGTGTTTTTAAAAATAATTCATAATATTGTGTTTGGAGGGCGGGGTGATTGGAAGACAAAATGTGGGACTAGGACACAGTGGGGCAACATGGGCAAAATTGTGAAATGGGAAGGGAATGGGTCGAACAATGTCAATATTGATTTCATACAGACGTGCAGTAAACAAACATGTTACATAAATTTTGAAAGGGGGTGGCGGTGCGGTGGTGGTCCCTGTGGTGTGAACCCATCTATCGAATCTGAAATCCTTACTAAAACTGTTATCTGTATTATTATGTTTGGCACTTCTTTGTAACTTTCCCCCGTGAGGTTTCCGGGGAATGTTCTGGGGAATGTCCTCAGGCATTGGGAAGAATAGGACACCAGTACCCCATGCTTGACGTACAAGCTGTCTAAAATGGGGATCTTTTGCTGAAGCTTTTCTATCTGTCACTCTCTTTTTCTCGTTTGTTACTCCCTCGATGTGCCTCTTGTACACCACATGGCGACATAGCTGAAATATTGCTGAAAGCCATTTATAAAACTCTATTTCAATTAATCAATCAATCTTTGTAACTTTGACTGAGTTTTGATTCCCTCCATATCTATGACATGTATGTATGGACTTGGTCTTCGTGGCTTTTTGCACACGGATCGAGAGTGATCATGACAAACCTGAATATCAATAGACGATGAATCATAAGAATATATTATAAACTAATTATATCTGCATTAGCTATAGGTTGCTCTTTGAACCAGACGTAAACAATCTTTTACCACTATTCTGCCTTTTGAAACTGTATTTCTTTGTGACCTGAGTTGATTCGACAAATTTAAAGTGACACTTGGCGAATCTTTAGAACTTTTGAAAGTCCTTAGAAATCCTGAACGCTGCTGGCTAAG
>JAULCD010182003.1:0-10784 GCA_032361085.1 Calliostoma canaliculatum
ATCAAGAAAGCAACAAGTACCAGGTTTGACATGTCGTTTAAGCCTGCAATTTGAAAAAAAATATTAGTTCTTAAAACCAGAGTTTTTAGTATAAGAACAATGTCTTAAAGTGTCATAGTTTGGAAAAGTGTATGACATTAATTGTTGTGGAATTTTGGTCACTGTTTTATTTAACAATCAAACTTTTTTTTCTTTTTTTTTCAAATTAAAAAAAGCAAAGTGAGGTCAGATTTAATAAGTCCCAATTTTTTTCCATTTGTTTTGTTTTTAAATGCTGGTCACTCAGACCACCTATCTAACATAAAGGTTGGTTATGCTAATTTTGGGCCGGTCGTTTGCTTTACTAACACTTGGTAGATAACTGTTTTTCAATATTACTTCTACTGACTAAAAAACTGACACAGGGAAAATTACCGGGTTTAGTTTAAATAATTCAGTTAAAATCCGGCACATACCGAAGAACGGAAACACTTGCCTCAAATCCCCACTAAATATTTGCCCACTAATTTGTCTCTTTAGTAAAAATCCAAGTTGCAGACGATTTGATATTGGGTGATCGTCTGCGATGTTGGAGTTTACGTGTTGCAAAGCTTGATTTTGAAGGCCGGGATCACGTTCTCCCAAGGCTGAGATGTCCTTATTTTCATCTTCACGCTCTGGGCCCCTTTCTTTAAAGAAATCGTAGGCTAAGTGGATCATAAGTGATATAATACAACATTGGCTTACGACTATCATTGCGCAAAGATCGCTTTAGAACCGGTGCCATTCGGCATCGGTTTCACATCGATCTCTGCGGTACCACAGTCGTGAGCATATGATAAGAAACAACTCCACAGGACACTGTTTCAAAAATCACTTACAATCAACTCAACTAAAGATCGCTTTATAGAACGGGGCCCTAAAAAAATAAGACATCTCAGCTGAACTAAAAATATTAATCCCCAATTCTATTTCCACAGCTTTCTTCTGATGTTTGTTTCAAAAGTCAGTTTAAAAGTCTTCAATGGCCATGAATAAATAGTGCCTTAGATCTATCTTAGGTTCTGATAGCTTTGAGTTATTAGATTCGTTATATAAAGCTGAGTTATTCGAGAGTTTGTTTTTGTTTGTTTTGTTTTGGGTTTTTTTAGGGGTGGGGGGAGATTGTTTGGGTTTTTTTCAATTGTTTTTTTATGGCTTTTTGGGTTTAATTTGGAGAGGGTTGGGAGTCTGTTCATTTTTATTTGTTTTACTTGGTTTCTTCTTTTTAGTACGCGTTTGGTATTATCTTTGGAGTTAGCTAACGGTATGTCGGTCTGTCTGTCCGTCCGTCCGTCCGTCGGTCTGTCCGTCCGTCCCTAATCATTTCGTTTCCGAAGCAGAACTCAAAAACCCTTCAATATTTCTTCTTCTTTTTTTTTCAATTTTGGTTGTTTCCATGGAAATATTTTGGTAAAAAAACGGAGTGCATTTTGTTTCCGGAGAAGAACTTGAAACTATTCAATGTTTTGCCGGCGAAGCTTTGCAGGTGGGTCAATCAGGTACTGAAGTGGTGCCTTTTGCTATTTTGAGAATTTTTTTCTCGGGTTCCATAGAAATCCTTTGGACTTTGTCAAAAAAAGGGGTGCATTTCGTTTCCGAAACAGAACTCAAACACTATTCAATATTTTTCAGTGATACTCAGCAGGTAGATTAATAAGGTGCTAAATTGGTGCCTTTTGCAATTTTGTAATTTTTAGTTTTTCTCTAGTTCTATGGAAACAGTGTCAAAAAGGGGCAAATTTTGTTTCCAAAGCCAAACCTAAAAACACTTAACATTTTTTTTAAATATAACTTTACAGTCATCTCAAACAATTATTGAAATAGTGCCTTTTGATAGTTTAGGATAATAAAATATATTTTTTTTATTTGTTACCATGAAAACAGTGTTAAAAATTGTTTTCGAAGCAGAACTACATGTAAAAACTGCTAAGTATTGGTAAACATTTTTTAGGGAAACTTGACAGATTTTTGGAACAGCTATTATAGTAGTTCCTTTTTATGTTTTAGTAATTTTGCGATGTTTATTGTTTTCGAATTCTATGAAGACAGTCTCAAACATTTCCAAAACTTCGTTAAACCCCATCTCATTCACTCGTCTTTTCTATGTGGTGATTATCATTTGTAGTCAAGTCAAGAAAAAAACTTTGCAAGAAAAATATATTTTTCTTTGCAATTAGAAAGTACACAGTCAGTACTTGACGCCATGACACTAGAGCAATAAGTTTGGTTTACAAATAACGAAATTGTTGTAAACTGTGCACTTTCCAAAGAAAAACAAGTTTATCTTTGGACAGTACCCAGTTCACAACAATTTTAGCATTTGAAAACTTAAGCAAACCCGTTGATCCAATCTCTTCTCTCCTGTTTCAAAATAGATTAATGAATTTAAGCTTCAACTACAGGCGCGTCCTTCTTTTAAAACAGGTTCTTACCACTCATTTCTTTATTTTTAAAAAATCAAAGTCGATTTCAAACCTGAGTCTTAAATTTGCTGATAAAGTGCGTCTGTTTTTGGGAAAAGAAACATGATCGATGTTTTACGCGGGGCAAATGAGTAAGATTTACAAATGCCAAATCGCTGTAAACTGTGAACGTTCGGAAAAATAATCCTGTTTTTCTTTAGAATGTGCACAGTTTACAACAATTTGATTTTTTAAACTAAATTAATTGGCCAAGTGTTATTAAACATGGTGTGAGTTTCAAAATCAATATTTCTAAAAGGCAAAAAAACAACAGTAGTTTATTTCACATGGGTTATGTCATAGTAATTAACTTGGTATTAGTTCGTCGTAAGAATCAGGGCCAAACAAGTTTTTCTTTGGAAAGTACACACCTTACTACGATTTTTTGGCATTTGTAGACCAAATCCACTGACCGGGTGACATGGTTTAGGACGTCGTAAAGTTATGACGTCTTTGTGAAATGGGGCCCTGATTCGCAATGGCTCTTGATCTTATTTAATTCAGAACAAAATTACAAATTATTCTTTAAAATAGATACATGACATGACTGATTTTTATCATACTTTTATCATTTGAAATAAACGTGATGAAAGTCGATTACACGTGCTGGATAAAAGTTTTAAAACGCCTGAGGCTAAAGTGACGAATATGGCTTCAGTGAAGCCTCCGACAAGTTCTAGTTTTCGTCGTAATATAAAACTTTATAATATATCAACTTTTTCAATTCAACATTTGCCTGGTTCTTTGTCAATATTCCAATCTAAGCAGGTCCTCGAAAACATATTCTGGGATAATGTGATTACAAAAGTTCCAAAATGAACCATTTAAAATATTTTGTCGCATGATAGGCTTTTAACAGTACAAGGTCGTCTTACTTACAAATGCGTTAACCCTTACAGTGCCAAACTCAACATTTGTCCATTTTGTTGTCCAAATTCTAATATAAATAGCCTGTTGAAAACTTATCGTGTGATATCCTATAAGAGCTTTTTAAAACAAATTATTACAGAATAGGCTTTTAACAGCACAAAGCACTAACAGTTTCAAGTCCTACAAAATTGATTTGACACTCAAAGGGTTAAAATATATTTCTTAAAAGTACATACGTTTACCTCACAGTACCAAGCGTAACATTTGGTGGACAAATTACAGAAATTATTCAGGAGATTTCAATTGGAAATTTTACAAACCAAAGAAAATCCGCTGAATAATGTCTACATAATTTTTCTAGTGACTATACCGTCATATTGTACAATTGCCAATAGGCTGTTAAAAATATTATGTTGTATAGTTGTTGAAAGGAGCTCATAAAGGAGCATTTTAAAACATATGATAGGATTGCAACAGCACATGATAATCACTGTCAAAAGTCCGATTTACAGGACATATCACATCATTATTTTTTAAACAACACATAATCGAATTTATAAAAGGCTCTTTTAACATGCATTTATAATAACCACACTCTTTTTGTTGGGGTTTAATGTTTTATATTTTTCTCAGACAGCAATATGACACAACCAGTTTTGTTAGTTACACTTGCAGTCTGCTGATGACAACTGTCGTGCCACGCTGGGAAATATTCTCTTCTGGGATGGGACTTGAAAAAATGAACCCACGTCGGTTGGGACGCTTAATGTTTTATTCCATGATAAAATCGACAGAGCGCCAACGGACAAAGCAATATGAAAAGGAAAATCTCCAAGGTTCCGTTTCACAAAGACATCGTAATTCTATGATACAAAATATATCACTCAAGCAATGGATTCTGTTTTAAAATTATGGTAATCTCTGCAGTTTTAAAGAATAAGAACATGTTTTTCCAATACATTTTGACATACGTAATCCTTACTTACTGACCTGTTGTGTGTTATGCCATTATGGATAAGCTCGTAACTTTATTAAACATTTTGTAAACCGCAGGCCAGGGTCCAGTTTCACAAAGCTCTCGTTAGGCTAAGGCGTCGTAACTTTCATCATAGTGCTATTGTCGTTTTTTTTTGTAAAACGCAGACCAAGGTCCAGTTCCACAACGATCTTGTTAGCCTAAGGCGTCTTAACTTTCATCTTAGCGCTCTCGTCACGAGAGCGCTAACATGAAAGTTAAGACGTCTTAGCTTTACCAGAGCCTTTTGGAACGGGGCCCTTCTCTACTCTCTTTATACGTTTGTTTCAGAATTAAAAAAAATATGGCCATAAAAGAAATACTGACAAAGATCAATCTTAGCTTATACTAAATTTGTAAAACGGAACCTTGGGTGGTAACCATTATATTCGTCTGGGTTTGTTCATTTATTTTAATTGTAATTTTACACCAGTTTGTTTTATGCAATGTACGTAGTCAATTTTGGACATAATTATACCTGCTCTGAAACAAAAGTCTTTATGTAAACGTAGCTTTGACATTTTGCAGTGCCATTTAATTTCAATTACAACTATTGTGTAATAAGTTGCGTTATCTTAGAAGCAAGGATGTAAATCAATGTCGTATAAAGAATAGTGATTTCTTCTTCCAAGCATATTTTGTTAATTAAAATTTCGGTAAAAAGACATATTGGCAACAGAATCTTAATGATGAATGTCAGATTGCAGAGTCTACGATAAGACTTTGTGTGTTGCAAAGTGCAAAATTTACGACTTTTGTATTTGTCTCAGTATACATATGAAACGATGTTTATAAAACAAATTGTCACTATTTTTGACATTTCAGCACAAAAAAGTCTCAAATGATTGTATGACGTTTGAGTATTATTTTGGGTATTTACAGTGCCAAGGTTATGATCAAGATTAAGGTCGACGACAAACGGCCATTTTCATGATGACAACATCAGTCGCATAAAACTACGCGTATATCAATGTAATATATTTTTAGAGTACCCTATCTGTTTCAATAACACATGTTATAATTCGGGTCTTTATGGATATCACCTTATTTGTGTGTATGTGCAAGACGTTTTGGGGCGTATGTTTGCTCCTTTATCTGATGAAGGAGCAAGCATATGCCCCGTAATGTTGTGAACATATGTAAATATTTTAAATTGCACTATCTTAAAAGTGGCAATTTTGTCTATTTTTAGTTGGATATTGTTTGACAAATTCGTCCCTTGTAATTTCAAATATAACATGTGTTTTACTTATTACTTTGAAAATAGTAGCAATTTGTATTTTATCTTTACATTATTCCAACACCCAGACTAAGTGACATGTTAACTTTTTGAGTGCTGAACTATTTTAGTCTGACTTCAAACACATTGTGCTGTTGAATACCTATGCTGTGGTTATTTATTTAAAAGAGCTCCGACAGGAGCTCTTTTAAACAAATAATCACAGGATAGGTTTGCAACAGTCAATGTAGACATTTGGACATTAAAACACCCAATATTAACATTGACACTTAAAGGGTTAATATAAGAGTACCACCGGTGGAGCAGAACATGTGGACAAAACAGGATAGTGTCATAGTTTGAACAGTTTTGGACTATAATCTAATAGATTTCCCATATTGCTGTTTTAAGTTCTTAATAAATATACAATTTCACTCACATAATTTTAATATTATTAATACTACAACTACCTGCAGGAGCTCATTAAAAAAAAATAGTATCACATGATAGATTGTTAGAGACTAATCAAGTGGAAATTTTAGACAATGAAACTGACAAATATTCACCATGGCACTCTCGTGGATAAAGACTATGCACATCACGCCTTACTTGTTATATCTCGGCTATCATGTTACCTGTCATGTCTATGTCATGGCAGACCTGTTTTGCATGACATTATCTACACTAACTCATGTGCCCTGACACTGTAAATGACAATATAAGACTGAATAAAGATCATTATGAATTCAAAGCACATTGGCGCGTCATTTAAATAATGTGCACGATGTTTTGTGTGTTTTTGATTTTTAATGTACATAAAAATCGGTATGATTTTCTAGCACATCTGCGCGTTACTTTAAATCATGTCCTCGTGTGTTTGTATTTATTTATTTTTATTTCATTTTTATTCTTAAAAGAATAATTGTTCCACGTTGATTATCTACTTAAAGAGTGTTGCAGTACTATGTCGGGTGAGTGAGCAAATTATGGTATAACGTCGTTTTCCACAATGTTTCAGTTATAAAGGGGCTGTCAGATTATACAGCAGGGAAACACTTAATGTGGCTCTGTGAAACCTGCGAGTCTCTGCTGGTACCAACGAACCAAGGATGATGCAAGCATTGCACCCTATCATCACGGCCCTGCTGAGAGTGATGTCGAGCTATCGGAATGTTTTATGTGCATGTTTGTGTGTCTGCTCGTACCAGATTGGGTATTTCACCGATTTTTAACGTGCTAGTTCACGAAAACATCATGCCGCAATTCACATGAATATCCCATTTAGACACATCATGCTGACTCCGAGCCAACCGGTCTTTACGACGAACCATCGCAATAGTGTATCTTTTATAACGTCTTTTGATCAGATGCAGACAGGAATCGAACCGCGAACCTACCGCACATCTGTTTTCTCAGCGGATGCTGTAACTATTACACCACGGAGTCCGGTCTACTATGGGTAAAACAAATCCCTGTTAAAACCTGGCTAACTTTTCTCAAAGCGATCTTAGTGTTAAGATGATCGTTAGGATTTTGTAAATAATTTCTGTGGAGTTGATTTTTAGTATAGGCTTACGACTGTCGTAGCGCAGAAATCGATTTGGAACCGGGGCCAAATGAAAACTATACGCTTTAATGACATAAAGAAGTTGATCATCTATAAAGTTTTGTCACATTCTCCAAATGACTGAGTTTGTGTCTGCCATGCCAACATTTAAAGGAGGGAAAGACAGGGTCGAGACTTTGGCACTGTTTCTGTACTGACTTCCAGAGATCATTACTCGAAGTAGGCATATTCTGTGCTACTTTTTACCAATAATATCCCAGATATTCTCTGTAGTGTTCATGTCTAGGGATTTTTGCAGGCCGTGGTAATACAAACATACCCTTTTCTTTCAGGAAATCCCGAGTTGATCTAGAATTTTGAGCAGGGCCATTATTCTTTTGAAACACCAACTTCCCATCTGGAAAGACCAAACAAACGGCCACGTGTCTTGATATAGTTAATATTGTACTTCTGATATGTTTCACTATTTAATGTTCCTGTCACCTTCTTCAAGATTTCGGGCCCATTTCCTGATATGATACTCTAAACATAAATTTGCGGTGGATGCTTAATTTTGGATTAAATACAGCTTGGGTCGTAACATTCATAGCTGCAATGTTTAACTCTCACTAGTCTTTGATTGCTGAAACAACAAACGATTGACTCATCGAAAAATATAACCTTTTGCCACTGGAGCAGCTCAAAATCCTTCACGTGTTTTGCCCACTTTTTTTTTTCTTTCACTGCTTTTTTTATTCAGCAGTGGTTCGTGCAAGAACATAACACCTAAACATACTAAAAATGAGACAGACATTTTGCCAACCTTTTTACCGAGGCATTGATTCAATATTCCACGAATTATGTTCAATGTAGCAAACAGATTATACAGACATGCTTTCTTGACGAATCTGTCCTGTCTCGGGGTTGTACATTTTAGCTTGCCAGTTCTTAGTAAATCTTCCGAAAGACCTGGTTTCTGGTATTTCTGAAAGGTATTTTCATGTCTGACACAGACTCAGAGCATTAGTATTTATTATACATTATTTTCTTAATATATTTGCATGGTTCTCCTCTATCTCTAAGAGTTACTATTCTCGTTCGCTGAACCAATGGCCAGTTTTGCTTTTTTCTCTAAGGCATTTTGAAACTAATTTTTAAATTTTACTGCTTCGATGTTGAGGAAATTATATAAGAACAGTTTTGGCAAAGTGTTACCAAACCAAAATGCCAGAAAAACAAAATGTACATTAAAAACAGAAATGACAGTTTAGTAATTTTAGGATCACGAACATTTAAAAACCTATTTGATTGGGGACAACTTCTTACTAAAACGTTTTCAGATGATTAAGAAAACATCGTATTACTAATTGAAGCTTATACCAAGAAGAAAAATCCAGGATATTAGGGTTGCTACATGTGTTTGATCATTGAGGACTTGTATTTTGAAACTGTACGTAATTTGTTAAAGAAAGTACACCTTATCTGCATATAATTTCAACATGAACAGATACGTTTTGATTATGAGGACGTTTTTAATCGGTACAAGACTGTAAAGGTTGAACGTGTCTTCTAAATGCAAAAGGGTACATATTTTGGGATGCTGCTGTAGGTCAGGATTCAGTTGTTAAGAAATTGTAACTGTATCTTGTTCCCGTTCCTCGAAGCGATCTTAGACTAAGTTGATAGTGAGTGCTAAAGTATAACGTTGGCTTATGACAGTCATAAGCCTACGATTAGAAACAACATCACAGGATATTGTGTACAAAATCACTTACGATCATCAAAACACTAAAATCGTTATGAAAAACGGGCATAGAATGACGAAGTAAACGTAGTATTAAGATTCCGTAAACAAGGAAATAACTACTATCTACAGCATTATTAGCGATAATGGGTAATATGGTCCATGATTAATTTAATAAAAGATTTGTGTGCCTCTGAATTTTACTCTTGGTCAGTGAGTTCTATTTAAAAACGCCAAAAACCGTTGTAAAATGTGCTGTTTCCAAGGATCCAAGTGGTTTATTGAAAACTGCACAGGTTACAATTAGGTCAGCATTTGTAAACTGACCTTGTGAACCCAGTGTTACTGTCTGATAGAGCAAAGATCAGAGATCAGAGAGCCCTGCAATCTTTGTTCGCATGATAGGTGTGTGACTTGGTCGAGATATATTTAAACAAGTGTTATCAATTCTCTTTACGTGTTTGTTTGTTGTTGAAAGTGACACCAAAGTGTATCGCAGCTTAACCCCAAGAGAACTAAGTATACTGATTTGCAAAATAAATGGCGTCAAAATAAATTTGTTTGTCTAAAACATAACAAACGCAAATTGTAGTAACAAGTAGTATTGTACTTAAAAAAACAATGTGTTTGGAAAAATATTTCATACAGAACACAATAATCAGCATTTGACATGACATAGTGTTTTCAATCAGTATTGGTGGCGTTTCTTTGCAAGTCAGTATAGTAGCGGCATATATTATATAAATGGTTATTTCATGTTGATTTAGCTACAACATTGTCTTACTTTAAACCTTACCCTGATGAAATTTCTTTCACAAGTTTTATTGTGTACTAAATCACGGTCATCGTTTTAAGGGTTAAAAGTGAAAGGTTAATTTTAACCGAGTTTATATTCTTTGCAAGTGGGCGGTAAAATCAACATTACCAAGTCTTATCATTTATCATCAAATTAATCCTAAAAACGCAAGAATTATTTTTTAAAAATCAATTTAATACTGTGAACACATTAGTCGTTAAAAACCTACTCTGTGGAAATTTGTTTAAAAGAGCTCCCAAAGGGAGCTCTTTTAAACAAATCACCACAGTATAGGTTAACAAAACATATTCCAGGACAGTCCGTTGTCCTAATAACTCAATTCAGCGATTTAAGGGTTAAAGTACGATCACGAAGTGTTATCATGTTTCAAAGCAAACACACTCTTCAAGGACGTGACTGTAATGTTTAGACATGTCTATTTTTTAGATAAAACGACGTCAAGTTTAACAATAATCATGCGCATTTTCTTCTAATCTTTAAAGCACGTTGATACAGTTGTTTCATCCCTGTAGTTTATTCTTAGACAGGAACACACCTTAAACTATTTTTTTAAAGAAGCGTGATAACAACATGTAACACTCATGTGCTGTCTTTTGAATCACAATTATAACACTACAGTTGCAGTTCTTATGTCTATGACTCATTAAATGATTGTACTTGTTGGTGGCAAAAGTTTGTTTTAAACCGACTGAGATATCCCACTTATGCTTAGAAATTTTTAGCCAGCCCTCATACATTGGAATTTGATATAACTCAGACTTGTTGGATATCAACTTCTTTGTAGGTATGTTCACGACGTTTCGGGGCATATGATTAATTCTTCATCAACTTTTTTTAAAAATGGTTCACGATGTTCCATGAATCGTCGTGACAATATTTGTACTAGATGTTTGATATCTGAAAATCCTGAATTATGCCCAACCATTCCTAAATATCCCTCAAAGAAATGATTGGACTTTTAAATGTACTATTTTGGAACAAGTGGTTTTTAATAAATGTGTCACAAACGGTGATGTTTAATGTACTTAATGAGATTATAAGTTTAGCAGTTAAACAGACACAACTGACTGTAAACAGTAGCGGAGAAACA
>JAULCD010182114.1:0-10783 GCA_032361085.1 Calliostoma canaliculatum
AAACTGTGCACCTTCCAAAGAAAAACTTGTTTTTCTTTGGAAAGTGCACAGTTTACAACGACTCTTTGGCATTCGTAGACCACTTTCATTAACCTAGTGACATGGTTTACGACGTCATAAAGTTATGACATTTTCGTGAAACGGGGACCTGATAAGCTTTTTGAAACCTTACCTGACGTATTGTGTGTTAAACGCCCTCTGGTAGTGATTGCTTTATCTAAAAATGTCCTGTTACTGTGTTACATATTCTGCAGAAGATATGCAAATGACATTGCACTCCATGTTGTATAAACAGTCAAATGACATCAGGGGACGGGGTAAAACCCAATTTTGAATGTAAATAGACTGTTGAAAACCTATCTTGTGACAATGTGTTTAAAAGAGCTCCTATAGAAGCCTTTTTACACAACTTATGACAGGGTAGGTTTTCAACAGTTCAAGTTGGTTACAGGTTTGAGTCCTACAATAACCAGTTCGGCACTATAAGGGTTAACTGTGATTCAGAGTAAAATAAGAACATCAAAAGTAAAAGCATTTGCATATTTTCCCAATCTTATTTTCTGTTTTGTGATCGTGTTTGGAGGTTTTGCCTAAACGTCTGCCTCATACGAACACGCCACGTTGGCCTCCTAGCCTCCGTTCCTCAAAGCTAACTTAATGTTAAAATGATCGTATGTGTATTTTTTGTAAACAATGTCCTGTGGAGTTATTTCTTGTCATAGGCTTACAACTGTCAGAGCGGAGCGATATCCGCGCTACGACAGTTGTAAGTCATGATTACATTTAAGCGCTTACGATCAACTCAGCTTAAGATTGCTTTGAGGAACGGGGCCCTGGTCAAATTGTTCTTAATCATTTGTATGTATTAGCATTAATATACTGTACGTCTTACATATGTAATGATGTTTTTAGTCTTACAACAAATACGATGTTTGGTGTTGTATGCAGATCTAAGTAACAACATATGTTTAAATTCAGACTTTGAACAGTTTTGATTCTTTGAGGGACATTTAAAAGTGGTAAATCATAATTCAGGGCATAATGGCGTCACTCCCAAATCTCGTCTTGCAACGCGAGATCTCGCCGAGTTATCAAACAGTGCACTTTAACTTGCTACACAATAGTTGACATCCATAAAAAATGAATGCATTCTATTGATATCAACTTCTTGATTGCAATGTGTGCTTAAATAACAATAAAGACGCTAATATCTATAAAATACCTCGTTTGTTTCTCAAACCAACTTCTAGAAAATGCCTGTCAAAAAGTTATTCATAAAGACAAGAATAATTTGAACTGCTTTTTTACATGCAAATATCCATGCAAGTCATCTACAAACGTTTTACTCTGTTTCCCCCTTGCAGTATCTATTCTATAAACATATTTATCGAAAGAAAAATTAGTTTTAAATCCCCCTAAAGCTTAGTGTATGACCCCATATTCAATTTACTGTTTTAGTTATATGGGTTGTTTCGTTTGTTCAAACTTAGTCACCCTAACTCGACAAGAGTCAGTTTGTGTTTAGTAAGCTGGACATTAAATCTTGCACTTTACATGAGACATGTCATGGGGTATGTCAAGATGAAACCTTATTTTTAAAACCTAAAGTATACTTTAATTAACTCAATGAAAAGATTAATAATGTCCACTTATATTTTGTTAGTTTTATTGTCTTCATGATGCATATAACCTCTGTTAATTTCACATTTCCACTTTCTTACTTACATCTGACATGAATGAAAATATTTAACCTTTTAGACATGTCTGTTTATTGTTATTGTTAAAGGTAAAATGTCTTACATATTGGGTTTGTGACAATCATGAGTTATTTTTGTGTACTTGTGGCATCGCTGACAGCTGAAGATAAATCTCTTTTAAATTTATATTGAAATCCTCGGTTTCATAAAAATTCAATAAAAATAGATATATTACAGGTTGCAGCAAATTGTCTAAATAGTTTTCAGTTCAGTGACGATTTAAACAATAGCCGTCTTTTCGCATGATTAAAGCCAAAGGAAAAACAGTTTAAATGCAAACCCTATTGACCCAATTCCGCGAGTTAGTACATATGAAGTAAATAAACAACATCTACACGTAGGCGTTTTCAATGATTTTTTCCGGAATGAAGATTGATGTCACAACCCTAATAAACTCTAACGGTATTTTAGGTTATTTCAGTGCCCAGTACTATCCTGAATGAGCTGTTGAAAACCTATTTCCCCGGGGAGATCCCTCATACATGATACTAAAGGATTGGTTGTCATCAGTCTAAAGTGGTGACAGATTTAAAGTGCAGTTAAACTTAATTCATCACTCAACCGTTCACAGCATCTTCAGTTCTGGTCTGTTCATGTGAATACCACGACTAATGCAAATTCCAAAGCCCTCACACAAATGTCCTGATAGGACAGCAGGAATTTAAGCCCAAGTACTTTTTTTAAAATGCACATATAACACACATATATATTTTCATTTCACTTTTCAAAAATTGCATGTAAAAGTATCTAAATGTATTCAAAACTATAATACTAAAACAGTGAAATGTGCAAGGTCATTGTATTGCAATAGATATGTGTCCCGACAGGGACAACCATACAGAAGAATATATAACTACACCACATGCTTATTAACTAGACAGGTCTAAACATTATAAAACACTATAAGATGCATTAGTTTAAATTGCAATTTATTAAATTGTAAACACGACGTTTCTGGGCTATTTCTTGCCCCTTCGTCACCTGACAACATGGCAAGAATTACCCAAGAAACCCCATGTTCACAATTTAAGACGTTGTATTCCAAAATCTGTCATCTTGCAATAGACACCAATTTATAAATGCCCATTAAGAACTCAAGGTGTTATAGCGTACACAAAAGCAAAAACGAGTCATATACTATACCCTTAATTCCTTATATTTCAGTGGCATACGTACATGTACACCTGGGCAACAGTAAAGCAACCCAGTTATGCTTAGTACCAGGGGTGTGGAATTATTATGCTCGACTCGTTCGACATTTTAAACATGAACAAGTTAATTTCTTTATGCTACTTGTCCGCGGACAAGTAGAGAACAGTTAAACCCTTAAAGTCCTGAACACAACACCTGTCAAAAATCCAACATAAATAGGCTGTTGAAAAAGCTTTCTTGTAACAATTTGTGTAAAAGAGCTCCTACAGGAGCTCTTGTAAACAAATTATTGCAGGGAAGTTTTTCAACTGCACAAGGTGGTATCAGTTATGTGTTTTTAGACAAGTAGATTTAGTCTGTTTACTTGTTTGTGGACAAGTTTTAAACAATGGTATTTCCACACACCCGCTTACAAAGTTGTATGTGTATTCGTGATGTACAAGCAGAGAATGCTAATAAAGCTGATGAATGAAAACACAGAAAGGGACACTTTTCGTCAAAGTTTTAATAATAATATATAGCATGTATGTGATAAACACAAACGTTTAATATGTTTACCTTAAAATATTATCCCACTCAATATCCAGTGTACCTACATGTACGGTATAAACCTTCTCCCAGTCGTTGGATCTGTTGCAAAGAAAACTGTTGTCATCCTTGGTGCAAAGCTGCCTCCAGCTCACGCATATTTTGAACAGGTAGTATACGTGCTTATGACAGATGACACCAGTTTCAAAGCGATCTCTGCGCTGTGCGAGTCATAAGACAATGTTATATTTCAGCACTTACGATGAACTTTGCTTAAGATTGCTTTTAGAAACGGGACCCTGTTTTCATTGAGAAAATTAGAAAAACTTGTAAAATTTGACGTTGGTGTGACAGTTATTTAGCAGGTGAAAACTTCAACATACAAAACACACCAACTCACAACAACCTACAGTGTTGTGGTGAGCATACACTAATGAAAATATACATGAACATTTGTCACACTGATAATATCCAGGTATATGATTAGTCACTGCTCTGGCTTGCTCTGTGTCATTTGCATAATAAATATCTCTAATGTCGCTGTACAACAAGCAAATTAACAACAATCGTGTGTGTTTTGTATAAAAAACGTTTAAAACCTATACATATCGTACTTTACATGGTCATTAAAGTACTATTAAGTAATTATATGTTTGAATGTTTACGACTATCTATTTGTCAGCTTTTCAATATAGTTAATATGATCTTCATGTTGAAGCTCTGCTTGTGATTAACGTCACAAAACTTACAAATTTAAATAACTTGATATTACTGAAAACAACAACAAAAATAAGACATCAGTTGTAGAAGAACACAGTTTGTTGTTTTAAAATTAGACTTTGCACAGATATTAAATTTTCCCAGAGCATTTTGTCTTACTTAACCTATATAAAATATTATTTCAAAAGTTAGGTTGACACCATTTTAAAAATAACATTAGGCTTCTGATACAGATTGGAAATAATGTTCTTTAGTGTTTACTTCCGATTTTGCTTTTTCAGATAAATAACTTTGATTATTGGCCATTCTTTAAACAACAATTAGAAGTGATATGGCGTAATTCAAATTTGCAACCAATTGTTGTGAACATACTTACAGAGAAGTTGACATAAAAATTTCTGATTTATGTTATTATCGTGTTTGAACATGTATCGGCTAAAAGGCTAGATATATTAAGTGGCGTGTAGCTGACTATCGACGGATACATGGCGAATGTATTCATGGTGTATATGTTTGCATATTGGAAATAGTATAGCCTAGATTATCCAAGACAAATTATTCTATCAGTATAAAGTTGCATGTAGAGACATTTTTTTATATTTAAAGGTTTTTGTCTCTAAAATTCTATGTTATGTCATTGGGTTAAGTACAAAAGTTGATATTTTCAGGAGTAGCTCCGTGACCTTTTTCTCGTGCATTTGTTACGTTAAGAAACGTTAAATAACTACAGGAAAATGTGAAGTATTTACCTGGCAAACATCTGGACAATTACAAAAACTGACATAATGATTTAATATAGTTGATTGTTGACATTCTCACCTGTTAGCTGTGAAACAAATTAAAGTTGTCACAGATAAAACATTTAATTAATACTTGTAATTGCAAGAAACTGATTTGAACAGCAAAGACAATATTAAAGCTGTAATTTACGTGATGTTTGAATATAAAGTCTATAAAATGGAAAATAACTTAAAGGCTTATCAAAATGTAAAAAATTCGATGGAATTACGTTCGTCAGCAAATAAGATATTTTCTTCCTTTTTTTAACGGAGAGTAACTAGTTAAGTTAGCAATTAAATCATTGGTGGTTGAGTGAAATATTCTTCCGCGAAAAACCGCAGACATATTAAAATGATTTGTTCAAGTTATACGTTTTTCGAGGTACAGTAAATGTTCTTAGGCATCTATTATACATCATATTAGATAGTGCTGTTCAAAACACTATGTTATTTCATACTTGTGCGTAAAACGAAGGGGATATCCAGAAAAGTGTCACAGCTGATAATACCTGTAATGAAATAAATAATTTAACAGTACACATAGACATTTGATTGAATTTTCATTCTATCCCTTGAACGTCAAACAAACGAGAATTGATGAGGTGTGGTCATAATCGTAAGTCCAATGTCAAATTTGTTTATGTCATGACATTTTACTTTTAGGTCAGAACTTAATAAAATGTTTGAAGCGTTACTAACTACATAATCTCTCTGTGTTGCTCTGTTGTCGTCTTGGGCCCCGTTCCACAGAGCGAATTTAAGCTAAGTTGATCATAAGTGCTAAAATATAACATTGGCTAACGACTGTCCTAGCGCACAGATCGCTTTGAAACCGGTGCCATTTGGCACCGGTTCCAAATTGATCACTGCGCTACGTCAATCGTAAGCCTATGGTAAGAAACAACTCCACAGGACATTGTTTAAAAAATCGCTTACGATCAACTTAGTCTATAATCACTTTGAGGAACGGGACCCTGAAACACAAAATATTGTTCATATCAGCACACAACTAGTACGCCTGTGTATTGCTCCAAAGTTTGTATTGCGATATATTGCTATTTTTTCAAATTCCTATTTAAATTGGCTCTTGGTAGCTCTTTTAAACAAATCATCAGGGGATACGGTAGTTACAGGTTTAAATCCCACTAAAATCAATCTAGCACTGTTAGGATTAAAGGTACCGATGACTGTCAATAATAATAAAAAGGAAAATATACGACATCATTTTAAAAAATATATAACCTTATGTTCATCAATATATCATTGCATCACAAACGTATCGCGAAACTTATTTGTTTTACCTCGTATTGCGATTTACCAGCGTACCGGTATTGGTAATACCGCGCAGCCCTAGCAAATAGTACTAGATGTATGTGTGTGTCTATGTAGCTGCAGAATTTATGCCAAATAACTATTTCTGTTGCACTTATAACGGCTTTTGGTTGCAGTCAATTGTGTAAAAGTAACCCAGATTTGGTTTGCTGATGTCTGCTGTGTCACTGCAAAACGAGTACGTAAGTAAGCCGGATAAAAACAGGATTCTTAAAGATGTACTTTTTTGTTTTTGAATTCATGTTATTCAACTGGGCCCCGTTCCTCAAAGCGATCTTAGGTTAAGTTGATCGTAAGTGGTTTTTTTTTTAAATTATCCGGTGAAGTTGGTTCTTATCACAAGCTTACGACTGTCGAATGGCACCGGTTCCAAAGCGATTTCTACGCTACGACAATCGTAAGCCAATGTTATATTGTACCACTTACGATCAACTGAGCCACCTAAGATAGCTTTGATGCACGGGACCCTGGTATTGATTTTGTTATTGAATCTGATTTAAAAGGTTTATTGTTTTTGAAACGTTGCAAAAGGTTGACGTTAGAAGGTCCAAGGTGAAGACGGATAAGGAGCGAGAGTCTCGCAGTCAGGGCTAGTTTAACACGCGATCTGGTCTCCGAGGTTACGCGAGGTCAAGGCCGTAGCTACGGCTTTGACCCAGCGTAACCTCGGGGACCAGATCGGTTTAAAACGCTATGACGTGTTATACGAGACAATTTTTTTAACTCGTTAGCACATCTAAAAATAGATTTTAACACACTAAGAGCATGTCGTTTGTGTTTTTTTGGCAAAACTGTTGGAACAAAGTATTCTAAACATAACTTAAATTATAAGAAGCACAGGCTTTAGCTGCGAAGTCTATCGCTAATATCGGTTGTATATAGAAATTATTGAAAATAAATTATCACAGAATAGGTTTTAAGAGCCTATTCAGATTTAAAGTTGAACAATGAAACGAACATGTGTTGCGTTTTTTATAGCAACGGCGTCTTGCAGGAATGTGACAGTCACGTTGGGTAACATTTTGACATCGTGCATGCAGATTCCATTAAATGTGATTATTTGTGATGCAGAGTTAATTAGTGCATGTTAAAATAATTTCATGTTATTTTAAATTGATGGACACGAGGAATTGGTGGTTAGTGCTCCTCGTAGGAATGTGCTCTTTGTGGAAATCAGCTTTTTAGAAGATTCCTTGATCATGGCATTAAAGTTTGATTTAATATATTAATTCCATTTGTATAATTTGGGAATCAGGTTCTTTTTACTAGGGATTAGAGAGAATTCTTTTCACAATGCGCTATTAATTTCCTGACAAAACGCCAATTACATGCTCGCGTTTTTCATGATACACGTGAACATGGTCAGGGTAAAAACCAATATTTAGAATGAAACGTGTCAGCGTGTTGCTGTGCATTTTAGTGATAAAGTTAAGGATGTTGTAACTTTTTATAATTTAATTTCCCGTTTTGTTACGCACAGCGTCTAATACATAAGGAAAAGCTGCTTGTTAGGATGTTGTCATGTTGTAAATTGGAAAAAGACACATTGACACAGGCTTTTAACATTTTCAGTCAGTTTTTGGCAGATGTCGCCAAACAAAAAAAGGTCATTAACAGATTTCATTTCTATGAACAAAGTTTTGTTTCATCAGAAAGACTGTGTCATAAAACCATGATAAAGTTCCTTTTCATTTTAACATGAGCTTCACAAAGCTTCAGTTCTTGGAAGGGACAGACGAGTTATCACAAGATATATTTTCAACAGCGTGTTTAGTGTGGATTTTGGATAATGAAATGGACAAATCTCAAAGGTGTTACGTTAGAATTTCCTAACAAATCAGTGTTAATTGAAGTTAGTGAGTTATGGTTTAACGCCGTTTTTAACACTTTTCGGTTATATCAGGGCGGCAGGGTTTACGGCAGGAGAGAGGCCTGCATCACCAATGTGGTTATGTGATGCAGTGAAACTTGCGAGCTTTAGCTGGTACCTGCGAACCATGACTGTTACTGTGTTAGAGCATAGCAATCTGTCCTCACTGTACGTTGAAATGTTTCCAACACATAGAATGACGCCTATACCTCTGGGCGGGATTCGAACCCTGGACCTACTGGTCCAACGTCAGGCACGCTAACCACTGCGCTATCCGCCCCCAATTGAAGTGAGCAAAGGGCCAACCTGTTTCATTCATTAGGATTAGAATCCCCTCAACTGTGGATACTCGAAAAATAAAAACTCTGTGTAACAGTTTTAGTGACACTACAACAATTTTAAATTCTGGATCTCGTTTCTCAAAGCGATCTTAGGCTAAGTGCTAAAATACTTAACTATAACATTGGCTTACGACTTTCGTAGCGCAGAGACCGCTTATGAACATTCGGCACTAGTTCTTAATCAATTTCTGCACTACGACAATCGTAAGTGTTTCAAACTAATGTAAGGTCATCTTAACACTAAGATCGCTTTGAGAAACGGTGGCCTGTTTTGATTACCAAAGATACTTGAATACAAATGAAATATTCCTTAGATGTGTTTCACCTTCTATTGTTTTTAAATTGCAAGTTAAACAGGTGAATCTAATATGTGCAATTTCAAACTTTTGCTCTGATATTTGTTACAAAACCTGAGGCCTGTTTTACGAAGACGTCATAACGTTACGATGTCCCAAACCATGTCACTAGGTTAATGGATTTCATCAAACGGGGCCCTGTGTGTCATCCGAGCATCAGAAACTATTCAATGCTCTAACTTTTGAAAAAACTGTGAATGAGAGCATTTCCTTAGGCTGAATTATTTACGATTGACAAACGTTTTCCATTTTAAAAGATGGATTTGTTTTAAATGACAACAATCATTAAGTGCAACAATCCCCAAAGACTTTATCAAACTGTGGGGGTGTTTATCCGCTGGCCAATGTTGTCTGCTTCATCAGATTCTACAACAATTGAAACGAGAGATTTATTAATTATGCTGTGACTGTACAGAGACGTGGCATGATGGGAACAGCAGTGTTCTTAAAAACTATTTCGATTTATTTTTTGCTAACAGTTACAATAGTTTTGTGTAAGTGTTCATTGTATGCGATTGTCGTTTTGAGAACGTGCTAGACAAATATATTTTGTACATGGTTTCAGGTGTAACAGAATGATTCGGAGAGATTGTGGTCTTACCTTCACAGCGTTATGACGTCACACATAAAGCAACCTCTGAAGGTCAATGTATAACATTTGATAGCCTTTGTTTTTAACCATGTGTACAGTGAGTTTGCATTAGTGAGCTGTAAAACATCCAGGCCCCCGTTTCACGAAGACGTCATAACTTTATGACGTCGTAAATCATGTCACTCAATTAATAGATTTGGTCTACAAATGCAATACATCGTTGTAAACTGTGGACTTTCCAAAGAAAAACAAGTTATCTTTGGAAAGTGCACAGTTTACAACGATTTTTAGCATTTGTACGCCAAATCCATTGGCTCAGTGATTAGGTTTACGACGTCGTAAAGTTATGACGTCTTTGTAAAACGGGCCCCTGATGTTATAGTTTTCCTGTAATGTGGCTTGTGGAAGGACATTGAACCACTTTAAAACGCTGTTCTTGCCTGTGGTTCACAAATGCGTCATCGTAGGTAAAACATGCTCACACAAAAACTTCATATACACAATAAGCCAGTGTTTGTGGTTTACAAATGCATTAATTCTTGTGAAATTGGTTTTCTTAAAGTGCACACTTTACAAATTAGTTTGAATTAGTTGAACAAATTAGTGATCGTAAGTACTAAAATATAACATTGGCTTACAACTGTCGTTGCGCAGAGATCGATACTGGTTCGAAAACGATATCTGCTTTACGACTGTCGTAAGCCTATGATAAGAAAAAACCCAACAATTCCACACGACACTGTTTCAAAGATCGTCCACGATCATCTTAAAACTGGAGTCGCTTAGAGGAACGGGGCCCCGGTTTATTTGTTTCGTTACATGGTTTATGAGGTATTGGCGTTATTATCAGATCCCAACATACAAAATATCTACAGTGTACTGTCCTAAATCTCATATGCAAGAATGGTTGATAGTTATTAAATATTTTAAGCAGTTTTAGAAACTATTTAAGATAATTTGTAAACAAAAGAAGAAAAATAGACATATCAAGATACGTTTGAAGGTATGTGGATTATGTCGTTAACATTGCATGTTATTTATGCTTGGTTTATTATCTACATACTCGTGATCATTCCATGAATCACAAAACAAAAACAATTTTTTACGAGAAACAAGATTCTAATAGTTTTGTTTTCAAAAACTAGGTTTCACTGTGTTTGAAAATGAATGAATGTGATATATTTTTCTATCTGCGTCTCTCTGTTCTGAACAAGTTACATTGAACGAGACGAGAGTGCTGCCTAGGACAATCATCGCGTCAGTTTTACCGAGGATCAATACTAGGGGTGTAACGATTCATCGATAGTATCGATATCGTCATCGCCTGTCGTATAATACGATGCATCGATGAAAGTT
>JAULCD010182225.1:0-10783 GCA_032361085.1 Calliostoma canaliculatum
AACAATTACACTGGGCCAATAAATCCGGTTTACAAATTCCAAAACCATTGTAAATTGTGCACTTTCCAAAGTACACAGTTTACAACGATTTTATTTTTTTATGAAGAAAGTACATAATTTACAACGATTTATTTTTTTTATGTAGAAAATGCACTGTACATTTAAAACGATTTTATATATTTGATTCCCAAATCATTTTGACCCAGAGCTGTGTTTATAATTGCAAAAATTGTTGTGAACTATTCACTTTTAAAAGCGCACTTTACAGTGAGTTTGGCCAAAGTTAGGATTACAAACGACATATAAATTAGTCGTTTTATACAGTACGATTTCTAAAGATAAACAAGTTTTTTGTAGAAAAATGTACAGTTCAATTTTTTTTGCAGAGATCGTAAACTATAGTCTTTCCAAAAAAATTTAAAGTGCAGATAGTAACGATTTTTTTTTGTAAGCAGGCTATAGGTTTGGTTTGCAGAGGTTTAGTTTACAAAAGTCAGAATAGTTGTAAACTGCACGCTTTCCCAAGTAAAAATGTGCAGTCAACAATTGCAATTTTTGGAAACAGGCTAAAAGTTGGATTTGCAAATGCCAACATTGTGGTAATTGTGCACTTTGTAAAGAAAACCTAGTTTTGCCTAAGAAAATGCACAGTTTACTACGATTTTGTCATTTGTAAACTGAATCTATCGGTCCAGTGCACGTGTCATATTTATGACGCAGTCATTACACGTGCAGGAAGATGTCATCGACATATTTGGTAACCGAGTCACACAGCACGAAAATCTGTGTCAAGATGACTGATCGAAAACTACCAGAGGATAATAGATCGACATAATCATATTTAGCAGTTTTTGCTGCACCAGTTTATTTGCAGCTAATGTAAATAATTATTGCACAACGAAGCAGTTTTGGGCCCCGTTTCACAAAATCTATCGAAAGGCTAAGAAGTCTTAACGACGAGAGCGCTACGATGAAAGTTAAGACTTCTTAGATTCATGAAAGACCTTGCCTTATTTACAGATTCCTTTAGGTGTTTAGTTCAATGGAAGTGTTCAACGGTCATGACTAAATATTATTTAAGATCAATGTTAGCTTATGATAGCTTCGCTGAACGGGCCCCTGTACTTTTTAACAATGTTGACAGGTTCTTTGAATAAATACTCGTACTAAAATAGATGTTGTTCTTGACAAAAACATTCTAGTTGCTCATTTGCTTGCAGACAGTTAGTTAGGTTCTTTGAACTCGGAGAAGACCAACTTACTAAGCAAACATTTCAGATATCATTTTGGAGCCTGCCTGCACTTTATGGTACAGTTACTTGCTCCAACACTTCATACAGAAATCAATAGATGTTGAGTTGGTGAAATTTCTCCCCATTATATGCAGGAATTATGCATGAAATAATTATGATAATATATCTTTTTACGTAATACGTAGCAACTTGATATTATTCAATAGATGCCTTGTAGCATCCTTTTGTCAATTCGGTGTTTGTTGTCCAAACTAAATGGGTTGTTGAAAATCTGTTCTGTGATGTTATAAAAGAATCTTTTGTTTACTGCATAGTAACTTTTTAACAGGTATTAAAGAAAGCGCAAAGATGAAATTTAAGATGATTTAGCACTGTAAGAGCTTTGTGCAATTGGATCATGTTCTTTCTCCAGCTTCCTTTAGATGTTTGGTTAAGAAATCAGTCTAGTCATAAAAATAGTGATTGAGATCGACCTGAGACTTTACATTACGAAAGCTTTGTGGAACGGGTCACATATTTCACTGCTGTAAGGAATAAAGATTTTCTTTCTGTCTTGCACTAAAAAAATTATAGAAATTATTCAGCAGATTTTCATTGGTTTGATGAGATTTCCTTTGGAAATCTCATCAAACCAATGGAAATCCGCTGAATAATTTCTATACATTTGTTTAGTGTTTGTGATTTAATATTTTCAGGGAGTATTAACTGTTGCATTTCGGAAATAGTATTAAACGTGCATAAATACCAATATATGTAAACAGTCGTCAGCGTATGCATGTAGTTTATGTGAATTTTATACAAATTCAACTTATGTGAACGTGAATAAACATAACGTTCATTTTAAGGGACATTTAAAAGTGGTAAGGCATAATTCAGGACTTTTTGCATATCAAGCTGTAGGTATGTTCACGATGTTTTGAGGCATATGCTTGCTCCTAAATCACGTACGTGAACTTACGTACAAATAGGGAACATTCGAAAATTCTAAACGATGGTAAGTTGGTTTAATATTTGTTTTAATATTGGAATTGTACAATCTTGTAATGTGGAGTCGAAAGTCAACTTCCTCATTTCAACCACAAGAACATGTAAAACATCCTGAATTAAAGATAATATTGTGTCGTCAACGTGGATAAAAATAGTGTTGCTCTTAGTGTCGGTTTTCAGATGTTAACTGTGCTAAAACTATTTTGATATTAAGTTTATGCCAAAGGTTTTCACATCACGTGAAACTTTGAAATGTAAATAAGTAAATCGTTTCCCCACTTTTATACTGTCAGTCTCACACTCAAACCACCCTCGAAATTTCTGACAAGATTTGGGAGTTTGTAAAGAGAATAGTTGATTGAAATCAACGTCCGTACAAAACTTCTATTTGTTCAAACCAGTCAAGCTATAAATGTTTTATTGGTACCTAATTGGCGTAAGTTGCAATGTCAATCATCAAAGAAAGCGATCTGTTTGACACTGCAGAAACAAAGAACCGTTTCCATCCTTGGGAACGTGAAACACAAACATAAAACGATTCACTATGTGTCCTGAAAAATTTAATAAAGTGTAGATAGGTTAGATAAACTTAGAAGTGAGGAAAATGTTTTGAAGGTTATTTTAAACATGTCTGAAGTTATCAGGTTGATATCAAGTTTACATAATCTTTGCTATTATGTCTGAGGCCATTAGTAAAATATAACAGATCAACTGTGAAGCATAATGTTACATAAATCAGTCGCATAATTGTTGTTTTTTGTTGTTTATGTTGTTGTTGTTGTCTTAAAAACAGTTTTGGTGGTGTTTTTCTCTTACTTTCTTTCTTCAAAGTGAGAGTTGTCAATTATACCGTGGTACCAACATGCATCACACTTTCTTCACAGACTGGTTTGTCAAAATGTCACATATTTGAATAAATGATGAGTATTTCAATACACTTGCGGGCGGTTTTTAATCGTATTTTAGTGGCGATTATGCAAACATGTATTCATATTATATTAGCTGAACATCGAAAGAAAATTTTATTCATTACTTTACCACAATAAAAAGTAATTACATTCATAAATGCGTCTAAATAAAACAAAAAAAAATGACTTGACCAAAAAAATGATGTCTTAATATACTGTTATGTTCAATGAGTTTTTTTTAAATAAAATATGGTAAATATCGACAACTTACCTATGAGGACAACAGTTGTCAATCTTATTTATGACTGTATTTCTTTAAGTGCCAAACTCGACATTTGTCAATTTCAATGTTTAAATTCGAGTCTCAATAAGCTGTTGAAAACCTACCCTGTAATATTTCTAACAAATTTCCTAATGAAGCTGTTTTGAATAAAGTACCACGGGATAGGTTGTCAACCATAGCTGTCAGAGTTTTAAGTCTAACTAAAATCAGGTTGACACTCTAAGGGTTAAAGGATCGTGACAGGAAGGGTTGAAGACATGTACACACGACCTGAAATACTCTCCCGCTGGTCTCTCTTGTGCTATTTAGGTCTTATTTTAATAAAGTGTGGAATGATCTATCTTATCTGTTTAAAATATATATTGAACATAATTGCATTTAGCTACGAGAGTAAGGGTGACATGGACAGGATATGTTCTTCCACAAATGAATTAAGTGTGGTTTCACTCAGTTTATTAGCTTGGATTCACCTTATTAGTTAACGGATAGTTGATTGAAGACGTTAATTAGCTGATATATGCCTGCCCTGTGGATTTCATTTGATCGATTGTACTTTTAAATTTGTAATTAAATTAAAACACACGAAGGATAAACAGTACACCTGTCACCGTTTTAACATTTCTTACTTTAGTTCAGAGTTTGTGAAGCCTTTAGAGGTTTAAGATTCAAACACGTTACATATGCTGAGTCAATCACACATCCTGTATTTAACGCAGTGTGTATAAAGTCTTATAATGGAAATATTAATTGTCCTGTCCCCCGTTCTTCAAAGCGAACTTAGGGTTAATATGATTTGAGTGATTTTTTTAAAAATGTTCTGTGATTTGTTTCTTACCATAGGCTAACGACTGTCATATCGCTGAAATTGATTTGGAACCGGTGTCAATTGGCACCGATTCTAAAGCTATCTCTGCGCTTCAACAGTCGTAAGCCAAAGTTATATTTTAGCACTTTTGATCAACAAGCCACGACAATAAGTTTATTTAGGGTCACAGTATAACCTCAAACAGAACTAGTGTGTGCCGTTTTTTGTTTGTTTTATCAATACCTTGATATATATTAAAATTCTCTGATATTAATCTGAACAAATTTATTATGCACACTGTCAAGCATTAACATCACCAACACGAAATTAACATTGCCTTACAAACAGATAGAAAAGTTGCGTCACATCTAGTAAACATGTTGTTAATCAGTCTGTACCGATGATAAGAACCGTTGACGTGATGTTCTTACTTTGTGTCTGATAATTTTGTGACTATGTATTGGAGTAAGAACGCAAAGTCTCATTCTTAAACTTAAAGTTGTCCTGTTAAATGGATATAACTGAGATACATGGGTTCGTGTTCGTCAATGGTATTTGTCAATGTACATTTTAAGTTGAGTTTAACAACATAAAGTTCTTTTTAATCGCCAGAAGATAAAATAGAATAATTTTGGACAATAAAAACGCATTAATTGCTTTAAAAGAAGCATTTAAAAAAGTTAATATCGACTGTTTATTGTAATATTTGAGTGACATTTAGCTCTTGTAATAAACCTGTTCTAAATTACTAATGTCGTCTTATGGGAAATATTGACACAAAATAAATTCACGACGTTTCGGACATATGCTTGCAAGCATATGCCCCGAAACGTCGTGAACTTACGAACAAAACAGAAGTTGACATACAAGAAATGCATATGCCTCGAAAAGTCGTGTACTTACGAACAAATAAGAAATCCTGAACGACATGTACATATGTACCATCACTTTTCAATGTCCCTGAAAATGTTTCTTATGAATGTTTATGTTTAGCCAAATGTAAATATATTTATCTTATAGGTTCGAAGTGCATGTTTGATTGGAAACGTGTTTTAAGTGTTAATGCATGAAACATTAATTCGTTTTTAAATTACTTATTGTAGCTATACTCACGTGCAAAAGAAACGTTCGCAAACATTTTTCCAATATCAAACAACAGAAACACAAACACGAATAGATACTAAAGTTTTGTATAAACAACAACATTATATGTAAAGCATGTCACATAAGCTTTACTTACACTTTTGTTATTCATATAAAGTGTTTTTATCTATTCGTGTTGGTGTTTGTGTGGTTTGCTGACTGAAAATGTTTAGGGACGTTTCTTTTGCACGCGAGTATATTTATTTATTGTTGCCCCTGCTTCACACAGTTGGTTATTTACTCACACAGTAGTAAAATAATGAATAATAAGTGAACTGCCATTCATTATATTCAAAGAACATTGGAAAATTGAAAAAGTCTATTCGATACTTAATTTAATGTATGTGCTGTTTGAGTGCAGAATGGGATGAATGGTATGGTGTTGTATGCATTGTATGTATGGTGTTGTAATGGGTGTGATGCAGTGGATATCTGTACCTGTGTGTCTGTCACTTTCATAGTTGTTGTTAACTGTTCAGTATCTGTTTGTTTCGACACTAGCACATATTACACTGACTGTATGTACTACTCTGTTGGTCAGGCACAGTTCAGCAATGTTGGGATTGGGTTGCAGCTTGATGGAAAACCCGATTGCCTTTCTTTACGTGTTTGAGGATGTACGGCATTTTCTCTGCCCCACTCTGAGACACAGGTTGTTAAGTTTGTGGTGCTACCCAAAATAAGTGGCTTTATTCGATGTGTGCCTCTGTTTACTTTGTAGTATAACTCGGTACCTAGTATGGAAGACGTGTGTAATGTGTATGCTATAACCTTCTAATCCCTAATAGACAGCTTGGGTTGTATACTCCTCGGGGAGATGAGATTGAAGTGACATTGAGTTCGGTGACCAGGGTTATAATATCATGTGTACGCTTTGAGCATGATTATGCATGGAAATAGCACGTAATAAATGGATTATTATAACTTATATTATTAAAATGAAACATTTTATCTGACTTGGCCGGGGATTGAATCCTGCACAAATTTGTCTGCACGCAAACAAGCTTACACAATTGAGGCCAGACGGATGTGAAACATCAAACTGAACGCCAGTCTCCTTGATTAAACAGTGTTATTGTTTGTTCTGTCTACGATTACTTGCTTTACCCTGATAGGTTTCTGTGGTAAAATGGATTCTCTTTCTGTACCTGCAAGTTTCATCTAGGAAGCTGCCTAAATCACAGTTGTTCTAAATGGTGAAATTGGATCATAGAAGATTAAAGTTATTGTGGTTTGTTTGAAACATTTTTTTGTGAAGTGTCAACTGCCAAAAACAAATTCCTTTTAGTGCTTGACACAATTTATGATGCTTTAACTTTTCAACAATTTAAGGAATTACACGTTAAGCGCTATACTGACTCTTGAAAGACATAAACAGTAAACACTTTCTAAAGGTAAAATCTTTGATATTTTAAAGAGCTCTTGAAAAGAATCCTTTTTCCAATATACTGCGCGAAGATCAAAGAACCGAAATTTTCAGAGTCTGATGGCTGTTCATTGTCACAACAATTTTATGGTAGTTTTTGTACCTTCCTGTGTATGTTTACATTTCACACTTGACGTGATTTCTATATAACAATGTGCATTACGATGCTTCATGTCAATATCATAGTTCATTGCATTTAAAGAAACCATAGTGTTGCTGACGATACACCCGTCGGTTTGAATGTGTTTGAGCTACTACACAACTCTATCAAGCATTAAATGATAAAAGTTCAAACGTGCGTCGAACTTAACAATGCGCTGCCTTTGGCAAAATTATTGAGAGTGAAATGTGCACGAGATAAAACTGTTTGCAGAATGCAAACAGTTTCATCTCACCACTCTTCACTCTCAGTCTTATGAATGTCAACTTGAACCAAATTTAGCTTGAAAAAACATGGCCATGCATAAATTGATCAACTATTTTTTAAGGTATTTACACAACTCCACTTGTTGACTGTTTTCATGATAGTTTATTGTATGACGTGTATCACGTGTCAAGTGTTTCATAATAGTTAAGTGCATGTCATGTGTTACATGTTAAGTGTTTCGTGATAGTTATATGTATGGCGTGTATCACATGTTAAGCAGGACATACTAACTTTGTTGCAGTCCTTTGGAGAACCCGGATTTAATAACGTCACCTTTATTGCTGTATTTGTTGCAAAATACGGCTAAAATAGGGCAGTGTGTAAAAACTGTAAAAAGTGAGTTGATTGAAGCTTGTGATAGTAAGTAGCCTGTCTGAGTGAGTAGCTTGTGATAGTGAGTAGCCTGTCTAAGTGAGTGGCTTGTGAAAGTGAGTAGCATGTCTAAGTGAGTAGCCTGTCTAGGTGAGTAGCTTGTGATAGTGAGTAGCCTTAGTGCGTAGCCTTCTAAGTGAGTAGCTAGTAGTCTGTCTGAGTGAGTAGTCGGTCTAAGTTAGTAGCCTGTCTAAGTGAGTAGCTTGGGATAGTGAGTAGCCTGTCTGGGTGAGTAACTTGTGAAATTGAGTAGCCTGTCTAAGTGAGTGGCTTGTAAAAGTAAGTAGCCTGTCCAATTGAGTAGCTTGTGAAAGTGAGTAGCCTGTCTAGGTGAGTAGCTTGTGATAGTGAGTAGCATGTCTAAGTGAGTAGCTTGTGGTAGTGAGTAGCATGTCTAAGTGAGTAGCTTGTGATAGTGAGTAGCATGTCTAAGTGAGTAGCCTGTCTAAGTGAGTAGCTAGTAGTCTGTCTGAGTGAGTAGTCGGTCTAAGTGAGTAGCTTGTGATAGTGAGTAGCCTGTCTAGGTGAATAGCTTTATGTAAGTGAGTAGCTTGTGATAGTGAGTAGCCTGTCTAAGTGAGTAGCTTGTGGTAGTGAGTAACCTGTCTAAGTGAGAAGCTTGTGCTAGTGAGTAGCCTGTCTAGGTGAATAGCTTGTGTGAGTAGCTTGTGATAGAGAGTAGCCTGTCTGAGTGAGTAGCTTGTGGTAGTGAGTAGCTTGTGGTAGTGAGTAGCCTGTCTAAGTGAGTAGCTTGTGATAGTGAGTAGCCTGTCTAAGTGAGTAGCTTGTGGTAGTGAGTAGCCTGTCTAAGTGAGTAGCTTGTGGTAGTGAGTAGCCTGTCTAAGTGAGTAGCTTGTAAAAGTGAGTAGCCTGTCTAAGTGAGTAGCTTGTGAAGGTAGGTCGCCTGTGTGAGTAAGTAGACTGGAACAGTTAACTTCGGTTGACAATTTACTATTTTTCTTTGATCAGTAACATTCCTAAAACTATTTTCTATCTCTGAATTAAGCTACCGTTTTATATATTCTCATTTTTCATATCTAATGTCCTTGTAAATATTAAAATATAAACATGTTCACGCCGCTAATGAAATATTCTAGTGGATATCTAGTATTCACAAACGGGTATGTAGTATTATTAATTAGTAAAGAGCTAGTAAAATCAGTTCGCCACTCAACGGGTTGATGTGTTGAAAACTTTTTTAAGTAATAAAAACTAAACAAAACATTGGTGCAGTAATTTTAAAATGTCATGAGTCCACTCAGTTATTATATTATATACACAGCGGTACATCCAATTTCAACAATATTCTTTGACTAGTAATTTGTTAAAAGTATTGTTAAGTCTTAGAGTGTCAAGCTCAACATTTGTCAATTTTATTGTTTAAATAACAATATAACTAGGTTGATGGAAAACCTACCCTGTGATAATTTGTTTAAAAGAGCTCCTATAAGATATTCCTATACAAATTATCACAGGTAAGAGTATTAAGAGTTTTTACACATAATGACGCAAGCAAAATGACACAAAAATCAAATACTGACATTGATACACGCTGGCAATGTCACTTCACCGGTGTGTCTGATCAATTTCAGTTCAAATTTCATATGAATCACAGAACCACGCTCTTCAAGATCTGATGGATGTTGATTCTAAAAAAATAGCAGCTTGAAACCTTTTATTGTGTGTTTACTGTTCACATTAAGCATGATGTTGTGCAACGAACTGCATTCCCAACGCTTCATGTCAATATTATAGTTAATTGCATGTGATGAAACTATCTTGTTGCTTTGAGTACGTCCATGCCCCTGTCAGGTTTCTCTCAAGATTGGATGTGTTTAAGCGGTCATACAACATTATCAAACATTAAATGTTTAAATGCCAAACATGCGTTGAAATCAGCAATGGGCTGCTATGGGTATAGCTATTTATTACATACCCATGCAATCTTAGCATTGTGGCGAGCTTCAAGGCGATTCCTAATGCACTCGTCATTCCGTATTGCACTCGTGCAGGATCAACGTTTCTCGCTAGCATGCACTAGAAAAAAGTTACAGAAATTATTCAGCGGTTTTCTATTGGTTTGATGAGATTTCCGCTAAATAATTTCTATACATTATTCCAGTGATGGGTGTTTTGTCAAAGTTTTTTGTCTGATCAGTATGATGGTGCATATTTACGCTTTTTTGTGAATATATTTACTATTATAGCTGTAACAATGTTCAAGTGCCAAAATAACAGTAAAACATGAAAAATGTAGATCTTATCGACACGGTCAGTGAGGCACAATAGCGTAATCTGCAAGACACGTTGTGTATCGCCTAAAGGTCTGGCTGTCGGAATATCCATGTATTTTCTTTGTGTCTATATCGGCAGTACCTTTTTAAAACGTGGCAAAGACAAAACATTCATGTTGATGTTTTCCATTTGCGTGACTATCCATGCAAAACACAAATTGATCGATGAGGATATCGCCGACAAAACACTTGGTCGGACTTATGATTTCGACCTTGACCTTTATAGTTTGTAAATAATAAATTATTAAAGCACAAAACAGCTGTTAAATGTAACGTTTTTCTTATTTGCACTATTTAAATCAGCGTGTGAACTGTGAAGCAAATCAATTTGGTTGAATAACATATATCTTTGTAGTATTTAAGGAGTAAAAGACAGAACTATGTTTATAACCTAGAGGAATGTGTGGTGTCAAGAGTACATACAATGTATCAGTGAATCGGTCTAATGCGCGGAGAGATCGTTAGGTCGCCGTGACATCACAAAATGTTAGATGTGCTAATAAATTTTGACTTCATTTTATAATAAAAGAGGGTATGTAAAAATACAGAACACATACCAGTACGTGTAAACGTTTTGTATTGAACTCGATGATAACATAAAAGCCTAAAAACAACTCCCGCACGGGACTCAACCACGCAAAGTGATAGAATATTCACTTTTCCAGATAGTTTATCCTAACTATAACATACAGTTCGATAAAAAAGTTGTGTCATCTGTGTGATTCTAATTGTAGGATAGTTGTGCTTGTCACTATCTAAATGGCATAAAATTCATTGCTATCAACTTTGGGAGCTGTGCCAATTTCACCTATCAGAGGAGTACTGAGCGTAGCTTCATCTTAAGTACAGTTTGTGGGGCTTCGTTTTTGTCGAAGTCTTCGTGGC
>JAULCD010182336.1:0-10781 GCA_032361085.1 Calliostoma canaliculatum
GGCATTTGGGATAGTACCTCCAATAAACTTTGCACAATTTAAAGAGATCATGTTCAGTTCAGTCATGTAAATTTTGATTAAACATGCATCTAAACATTTTAATTGAGGCATACACATTGGTAACACATGCACAATAAATTTAGTTTTGTGAAAATTTGACTTTAATTTTAATATCCCCTTAATCATTGTATTTAAGTTTAAAGTGCTTGAAATGACAGAAGTCTATTAATGAGGTTCAATCCTTGCGTTTTGCCTGCCTTTCTAATTGTTATGGTGATCATAACCAAATATGGCGTTGTTATCAGTTCCACATTCGGGTAGAAAACAATTGGAAATTTCTGTCAGTAAAGCTAAGTTCAGTAAAAAAAAAGGCCATGATAACCTTGCATGTGAACCAAATTGTTTGTGAACGTCACAAAATGTTACAAATTGGCAAACCCACATGCCTTGCAATGTGTTTACAACATTATTCAACAATTGTATCATTTTCTTCACTGTCTGGATAACAACTAATAAACACACTACAATTGGTATTTGAGTGTGGGTTTTATTGTATGTGACCTCATTTTGAGGTGTTATGTTTTTTTGAATAGGGACGGTTGAGCCAGTTGGTGGCTGACAATGTGGTCTGACTTGGCAACAATCAGCGAGTAACTTCGCCGTAACCAGACACAAATTAGCTAATTTACTCACCAATTCTAAATACAAACGCAAATAAAGGACAATACATGTAAGAAATCAACATCATGTATCGGCTGATTAAATGTTGTCTTATCAGCCGACTAATAGGTCTTCTCAGTAGGGTTTGCATCTGAATGAAACATCCGAAAATCCAGTCAAACAAAGCTAACGTGATCATTTCTTGCGACATTGTCTTTATTATAAAATGGCAAGAAGTTATTTATCATTTTTTTACTTTATTGGTTCATACAAATATAAATAGTTTGTAACAAAATTTTGTTATCAGAGTCAGGGCTGTGTTAGATTTCGGAAGAGTCGGGTGTAAGTCTGTGGAGGAGTTGCATTTTACACCAAACGAAATACTCAACAAAATCAGATTAGATTTATGCGGGTAGTAAGTTCTAAATGATAATGTTACCAACTAATTATTAATAAAATACTAAATTTGATCTTTTTTCTTTTTTTCTTTTTATTTCTTAAATTTCATTTTTAAATATATATTTAAGCTCAATTTACGACATCTACAGGGAAGATTTATCTCCCTTTAATAAAATCGCATTCTTGCTTACAACAGTTTTTATTTTATCTAAAAAAAAACAGAGGCGGTGACCTACTTTTTTCAAGTTTTTTTTAAGTTATATTTATGTGAACAGAATTGCGAAGATTTATGATATGGAAGGATTTTTTACTTCAGTTACATGTGAAAATATTCTTTGGCAAATTTGATATTTTTTATTTTTGTAATTTTTTAGACATCTAATTGCAATAAAAACAATTATCAATTTTCAGTATATGCAGATTTTTATTCTTGAACAATTCCCTAAAACTTTGATATTATATTTATCAAGCAACTTTTTGGTTCTTTAAATTTTAACTTTTTGAACATTTTTAAATGTTCACGAAAAACCCTTATTTGTAACTATGTGACAAAAAAACAAACGTGGAAAGCCCCACTTTTTATACTTTAATATTGCTTAGAATTCTATAATCTATCCTCTGAATAACTATAAATATTTGTAAGTATAAAGGCATGGTGATAACCTCCTTAATAGTTAGTTTTATTCTGTGCACATTTTGTAATTGACACGTTTGATATGTGCGGATAAAAAAGCATTCAAGGGGCTGTTCCACAAAGCAATCGTAAGCTAACATCAATCTTAGTCAATGTTTTATTTTGAAATTTAAACACTTCCTTTATTGAGTTTTTAACCAAGCACGCAAACGGGCTGGTGAAAGAGGAAGGTTTTTATTAGGCTAAACATTCTTTATTTTCATTTTAGTATTCTCATTATGAGAGTGCTAATAATATACGTTGTGTGTCACAAAGTGTCATTTCCTGTTTGTGGGCTCGAAACCAGGCAACAAATGATGTCCGTGAGCGGCCAAAAAGTGTCAGACCACGCTCAACAAAAGAGCGACATGACTGATATATCGGTGTTTAAACACGTCGTAATCGATTCCTTGATGCTGTCAGCCTGAATAAAGCTTTTACAGGAGTCAATGTCACACCCCAAACAGTTTGTTATCATTTACACGGAATGGGTCTTCATGCAAAACGGCCAGCTGTACGACCACATTTTCTACCAAGACACAGACAAGCCAGAAGACAGTGGTGTCAAGATCATGTTCAATGGCTAAGACGTCACTGGCATAACTTCTTGTTCACAGACGATTTTCGGTTTTGCCTTGACTTTCATGGAGGTAGGAGACGTGTCTGTTGTCAACAAGAAGAACGTTATGCCAAGTTTACAGTACTGGAACATGACAGGTTTGGCGGTGGTTGCCTTATGGTATGGGGTGGTGTATGTCATGGTGGTCGCACATACTTGATGGTTCTCAGGGGCACCATGACCGGTCAGCGTTACATGGACACTATCCCCGATCTAATTGCCAGGCCATTTGCAGGCGCCTTATCGGGCACGTATTGTCAACGACTACTTGCAACAGGAAACAATCACAAGAATTCTCTGGCCAGCAGTGTCCCCGGATTTGAATCAGACAGAACACGTCTGGGACCAACTCAAGGTTCAGATTTCCCATCATCAAAGACCTACACAAACTCTCAATGAGCTTGAAAATGAATCAATATTCCTTAAAACAATTTTCAGACTTTGATTAATCGAATGCATCGTCGATGTCAGGCTGTTGTGAATGCGCACATGGGTCATACAGAATATTGACGATGTTCTTTAATGTGACATGGTTTTCTTGGTACGACCATAATGACATTTTTCTCCTTGTGTTGCGGAGTGCCCAGTTTCCCGCTCTAGCCACTGACATTATCTTTTTCTCATGGCGTTAGAAAGGTCATCCATTTTTGCTCACTGTGTTGTTAAAGTCTTCATAAATTACATGGCATGATATAACTTGATTTATATCAATGAATAATAAACTTCTAAATTTTGTATCCTTATTATTTTTTGTCAAGTATATAACACACATCAAAACCACGCACTAAACACGTGTGCAGTGCCGTTTTATAAATCATCACTTTAAAATATAAGCAGTGTACATGATATATACTCAACTACAGAAGTTTCTGTGACACATACATATTAGGGTAATGTTGATTCAGTCAAACCAAAACCATAAACACACGTCCACAGTATGATAATAGAGCGTGCTCATCCTTGAAGTGCCTGTATGAAAATTCATTAAAATTGAATTTTGTGGGAAACGAGCAAGTCTGTCGGTATTTAAACATGAGATGAGGAAATTTGTTCATTGTGGAAAAGACCGATGGCAGACACATCAAATGCTTCAAGCTGGAACTACACGACAAAAAATTGTTTGGTAAATTAAATATACTTGTCTGGCATTGGGATTCTTATGCTGTTTTCTATAACACTTTAAATGGCGTCGCAGGAACTTTTGTTGTTAAATATATATATATATATTAGATATAATTAGGCAGTCTATTATTAGATGCAAGAACGAAAGCATATTAGTGCCACAAAAATGTCAGCAGCAATAGTAGTATTATTAGTAGAAGTAATACTAGTAGTAGGAGTAATGCTGACACAGCTGCTGTTTGTGGGCAACTGAATCGTACCCTAGACGTGTCTTGGGGAATTAGCTTGGGATCTTTCCCTTTAAAATACTTTGAGACTGCTGAATGACAAAATCTCACATCCTAATGTAGCTGGTGGGCCTCTCCGCCCCCGTTCCAAATATCAATGATAACCCAAACCCCAATAAACTTACTCATTTTGTACCATGTTATTTAGAACCTGCCACATCTCCACCAATATGATATCAAGCTTAGTGTGTCTGAACTCTTGATCATAAGAACTGATAAAGCTTGCTCTTTTCAAGATACAATAACATCCATCACCTTCGGACATTTCAAGGCTGCTATTCCGCAGACAAAGAATGTTTGGACATTGCATGGTTGCTAGATGTAGCTTAGTAATTTTTAAAAACCTGCCGCTGCATGCCCACTGTGATAATTTTACAATTACATTTAAAATAAAAAGAATATAAAAATGAACCATTTTGACTGAATTTATGATATGTTCTAATACCACTGGGCATCGTGTAGCTTTTCTCCGCAAAAAACATTTATAATATATAGTTCTATGACCGTACATTAAAACACATTAATAACATTCATTTGGTAGCATCATCACACATGTAACATACAAAAAGAATGCAATACATGAAGTACAAAGTCACTTTATGTCAGAACATTTTGATTTAAAAAAAACTGAAATTAAAATTATGCACAGCCCATGTCTGTAATGTACATGTTCACTCTGCAACCCTTTTGAATTGATAGTAAAACTGATCGTGGAATGAGTCGGTTAGTAATAGTAAAATCAGGCCATTCCACAGTTTAGGAAATAAATAGCCAGATATCCGTGAATGTCACAAGGTTTGTCAGATGCTCGACTTTCAGGGCTGCATTCACCTTTTCTGACTTCCTTCCTCTTAGGCCAGATTTAGCCAAATTTGGCGTGGTGCAGGACCCCCTCCAGAGTGATGGGTTCCTTACTGTACATACACTGCTTCAAGTGGAGTCCAAGGTTATTGATAGCAACACCGATGATGACAGGCATGGACAGATGTCTTCACATTTTTGTACTCTGGTCATAAAGGCTGGAATGGATTTCTGCTGTCCTTGAGTTCTTCAGTTTTGATTTGTCAAACCTGGCTTTGAAGTGAGCTTACAGGCGAGGAAAGTAATTTTTGTCTTCTTTAGCATGGTCTTGATGCAAGATTGTGGCTGTTCTCTAGGAAAGGGAAAGAGGTTTTCATTGTTATAATTAAACAGGCCATTAAAGTTATCAAAGTCTAGCCGTTAGGATTCGGCATCTTCTTTACAAGTAAATGCCTGCAGTTTGATGTGTGGTGTTGACGTGTCTAATTCAGGGATTGGCGGTGATGTGGGTGCTGTTGAGGAGGATGAGGCTGCGAAGATTGTTGCTGCACAAGTAGTAGCTGGTTCTAGTCGTTGTGCTGTTAGGACCAAACTGAATGGCAGGAGAATTGAATCATTTTCCAAGGGCAGAGTGGTAAGGTTTGACCTCGACCTTTACCCTTATTTCTGCATGTAATTCAAGGGTGTAGCTCCGGTCATCTAGGTCTTCACTCCACCACATGATACAGCTGATTTTCGTGGGCAATAGAACAGTGATATCGACGTACCTTGGGGAAATCAGCTCGAGATCTGTTTCTTAAAATTTCATGTTGAGAGGCTCGTCATGTTTTTTCGGACTTTAACACTGCCGACTGACACACTCGCACTGCTTTATATACCTGGTGGGCTTCTACCCCGCCCGTTAAAAATGTCAATGATAACCCCGAACCCAATCAATTTTTTTTGTTGATGTCAGTGAGGGCAAGACATGCTTAGTGCCATGTCATTTAGGACCTGCTATATCTCCATCATTATGATATCAAGTTGACCATAAGAACAGTTTACGCATATGCGCTGAAGATACATTAACTGTTCAAGGTTGCTATTCCGAAGACAATAAATGTTCGTACTTTGCAAGATCGCTAGATGGCGCTCAGTAAATTTAAAAAAACATGCCGCTGCTGGTCCACTGTGATAATTTTACAATTATGTTTAAAATTAACATAATCTAACAATTAATCATTTTGACTCAATTTATGATCGGTTATAGAAACATTAGTAGCAGGAGGTGTGATATTACAGTTGTACTAGTAGCAATAGTGGTAGTAATACCAGTAGCAGTAACAATAGCAGTGGTAGGAGCAGTATTAGTTGCTACTACCACGAACAACACGGTAGAATATTTTAATAGTAGTAAAAGTATATAGTTGTATAGTTGTAGCAGACCTAGTGGCAGTCATAGTGGTAATAACAGCTACTTATAATAGTAATAATAATAATAATAATAATAATAATAATAATTGTGATGGCAGTCATTAAAGTTGTAATCGTAGAGAAAATAGTAGAAGTAGTAATAGTACAACATTAATAAATATTATTCCATATTGACGATAAATTATTAACAAGTGTAGTAAAACATGTTAAGCCTCTAACTTTGAACATACACCATACACTTTTTTTACTTTATTGAATACTTTTTATTGCATTTTACAAGCAAATTCAATTGTTAGTGTTTAACATTAGGCCCACTCACATTTTATACAACATGACATGATTGATGATCTCGTTTATCGAATATATTGTTTTGTTGTAGTATGGAGAATTTTCCTGTGTGCCAAACGTGTCACCAGCACTTTACTCTCAAGGGCCCCACTCCCTACCTCCTGCCCTGTCTCCACGCTGTGTGTGAGACGTGTGTGACATCTGCAGCTGGTGGAGTGATATCTTGCTCCATATGTCAGAAGGAGGTGAACCTCACAGAGAATCAACTCCAGAAGGACGGGGTCAGACAGAGGGAGATATTCCACCTGACAGTCCAGCATTTCTCCAAAGAGATCCTTTGTACTCTTGAAGATGATGGAGACCAGGCTGTATGCTGGTGTCAGAATTGTGAAGTGTTTCTTTGCGAACACTGCAGCACTTGGCATGATCGTTTCAAGGCCACTAAGAGACATGACGTAAAGAAGCTAGTTGACATACAACATGGAAGCTTTCAAAAAGAAGAGTATTGCAGCATTCATACAAAGCACCCTCTTGAGTTTTGGGACAAAAGTTGCAACACGTTAATCTGTGGAAGATGCAAACGCGGAGACCATGCTGAACATGAAGTAGAAGACATTGATGATGCAGCAGCCACAGCCAGAACAGAGATTACAGCACAAGATGAGAAAGTTCAAGTTGTGGGTGCTGGTCACAGATCTATGCTGCAAACAACACGAGAACAGGTTCAGCTCTCAAATGACACGGCAACTACACTGAATGAGAAAATCAGCAGCACCTTCCTAACTCTGAAGGTTCTGCAGGACCAAAGAGAGAAGGAAATCTGTATTGCTCTTCAGCGACACACAGATCAGGTGAAGAACAAGCTCGACCAAAAGACGACTACTTCTGAGTCCTGCCAGCAGAGGTGTGACCTCACATCTGACTACATCAACAAGGCTCTGCTCTACTCATCAAAGTACCATCTTCTGAAGCTGAAGGCTTTGCTAGGGGAGACAACTCAAGCTTGCTTAGATTCCTCACCGCCTGCACAGAAAGAAGATCTCCCTCTTCCATCTTTCAATACGGATGGCATTGACAAGCTGAAGTCGTTTTTATCCTGTTTTGGTGGAATAGACGTCCTTGGAGCAGGAATAACTTCACAAGCTGCTGCTTCACAGGGTAAGCAATACGTGAATAGACAATAATAATGTGTCATACGCAGGAGTGAAAGTGAATACAACACTAGAAAGTTATTTGTTGTTGAGTAGACACATCTGAAAGTTGCTATTTCACGGGGTTATCAATATCGGAAATGCAATGTGTAAACTGTCGAAGAGATAAACGCATAGTTCTTTCATAAGATGTATTTATAAGCTGAGATAACCCAGTACATTTAATCACTTACTTCTACCATTGATTTCAGAGTGTGCAACACAAACTGACATAGTGTTCACGGATCTGGTTTCTCAGACTCAAGCCAAACATAACCAGGTAACAACATTATATTCAATTAACCTGTGTGTATGTAACTATTGTGTGCAATGTACAGTGTTTGTGTTATGTACAGTGTTCGTGTTATGTACAGTGTTTGTGTTATGTACAGTGTTTGTGTTATGTACAGTGTTTGTGTTATGTACAGTGTTTGTGTTATGTACAGTGTTCGTGTTATGTACAGTGTTTGTGTTATGTACAGTGTTTGTGTTATGGACAGTGTTCATGTTATGTACAGTGTTCGTGTTATGTACAGTGTTTGTGTTATGTACAGTGTTTGTGTACTGGTAGAATAACGTGATGTCTTCAACTTGTAATGATCAAGATAAATTCTACAAAGCAAGAAACTACACATAAATTGAACTGAAGATAACAGATAATGTCAGGTTGACAGCAACGTCATAACTGTGCACACTTTAACAAACAGACTCAAAGTCAATTTGGCCCCATTTACGACTGGGGTCATTAAAAAGTCAGTGGCGAGTATGAGCATTATGTAGTGATAGTGTGACATTGCATGCCAATAGACGCAATGAGAATTTGAGTCACAACTTAAGGATTATTCAAGGATTACGCCAAGAATAATTTCCAAAGCTTTGAGTTGGTTGCCGTATCTCACATTGTTAGTTGGTCAAGCTGATATCACAGGTATTCGATCGGGAATTAGTCAGGTGAAGGTGCAGAGTAAAGTAGACACGTTGTTCTGTTGCAGAATGTCCACACCCGTGTATGACATTAGTCCGAGCTTTGTTTTGTTGAAAAAGGCCACTATTGACGTTGGTAAACGCGACAGTGTGTCGTTGACTGGGATGTTTTAATAGTTCCTAACAATATAAACACATACAGCTTTGTTATGCTGTAATATTTGTCTTTTCCCCATTTGGTTTTTGCAGGATGTTAAAGATCTCCGAGCCGACATCTCTCAGCTGCAGACACAGAAGATTCTGGCAGAAACACAAGTTGAACAGGTTCTTGTCCCACAACACGGTTAAATATGACTAAACTTTACACGTTATTAATGCCCTATCATTGATACATGATCATGATATAAAGTCATTGTCAATTAGATTTTTTATGCTATTACTGTGTGTGTTGATTTTGCTGCAAATATATTGTCTTTATTTGCAATTTACATTCAGTATAATGGGGATAAATGTGTATTCTAGGTCAACTTGATAATAATTATGATTTTCCATAACATGTTAAAATTTGTTATTTTTTATGTAACTTATACATTTTATTATTTAATAGGGTCAGTAATACACGTCTGACACAGATGCCAACTGTATCAGTGACTGTCACAGCAATACCTCACATATATACTTTGTTGTTCTGTTGTAAAATGTCCGCACACAGGTGCTCGGTCCACACTGTCCATACACAGGTGCTCAGAGTAGAGTAGATAAATTGCTTTGTTGCGAAATGTCTACACACTCCTGTACGACGAATAGGCTGATCATTGTTTTGCTAAAAAAGACCATCATAGATGTTGGTAAATGGGATAGTGTATCTATAAAATCTCTATGCTATATTATATGCTCTTTTCCATTTGCTATTGCTATTGGAAGGAATTTAAGGATCTCCGAACCAACATCTCGCAGCTATAGACACAGGTGTCGAAACTGGAACTTTCAGAGACTGACCTTCAGAGACAGAAGAGTCTGGCAGAAACACAAATTGAACAGGTTCTTGTTCCACAACACGGTTAAATACGATTTATTTTATACGTTATTAATGACTCATTGATACATGATCATGACATAATGGTGTAGTTGGTGTTAGTTTTGTTGCAAATATGTCTTTATTTGCAACTTACATTCAGTAAACTGGGGATTAATGTGCGATGAAGTCAACTTGTGTGATAAAGTCAATACATCACCCATACACTTTAATATGTTTGTATTATATGTATTCCAGCTGAAACTTGACTTGAAGAAGCAGAGTGAAGAAACCAGTGAAACTATAAATAATCTGCAACAATATGTGGTCAAAGCAGGTGTGTATAATAAACGAGAAACTACTGTTATTTTAAAGGAAATCATCATCTTTCCTCCCGTGCAAATGCACTCAACACATAATCTATTGTGTGCCCACGTTATACCTGACCCGAGGGTTTAAACACATGTTAAATAACGTTTTTGTACTGGTATTAACAGACTCAGTATCATGTTTCTCTGCTGTAAATGATACTTCCTCCACTGTTTAAAATGTTCGATCATTTCACAAAAGCCTTATAAAGATGTGAGTTCAAAGCCACAATGGTGTAATACATATAGGAACAAAGGGTTTGGTTTACAAAAAAAAATAGTCGTAAACTATGCATTTAAAAAAAGTTTTCTTTTAAAATGGCATAAATCATTTGCCTCGTAACACGAATTATAATGTTTTAAAACAGCACCTAGAAAACAACAAACTGGGCAATTATCATTTCGCAGCGGATTGAACTAAGGAGTACTTGGCTCGGAGTCAATGTAATGCATGTTAAATGTGTTTAAAAGCAACATCGTCAAATAATATAATAAGTATAATATCAACCCTGGTTTATCAAATTCCTCTTTAGTAAGTGCACAGTTTACAATTAATTTAACATTTGCAACCTAACCCATTGTCGCCGTTAATGGCTGTAATATTGCCCAAACGGCGTAAAACATTAACTCACGCACTCACTCCTAACCCATTGGCCCAGTGACATTGTTTACGGCGTCTTAAACTTAAGATGACTTTGTTAAACGGCACACAGGGCTTTTCCTGTCAAAAATCTGGCTGTGGGAGATTAAATAATTTATTAAACTGACCTACTCACGAGATTAGTCATTTAGAATAAGATACAGATTGACACTTTCGTTAAGTGTGTACTCTGGTTTTTTTACCCTTAAAATGCGGAGCACAACACTTGCTAATTTTCGATTTTAAGCTCTAATTGAAACAGGCTGTTAAAAACCTATCCTGTGATAATTTGTTTAAAAAAGCTTCTACAGGAGCTCTTTTAAACAAATTACCACAGGATAGTTTTTCAACAGCACAAGGTAGTCACAGTTTTAATCCACTC
>JAULCD010182446.1:0-10781 GCA_032361085.1 Calliostoma canaliculatum
CTCACACTTTGATTGGTGTCAATGTGTAGCCAAATGATTGTTTTCAACGATTTATTTTGTTTTGTTGAAATATCTACCATTTATATTAAATCATTTGATTTATAAAACAATATTGCGTTTTTAATGGCTTCGAGTATAAATCAACTATTTGATATACATCTGTATACATACATGAAATGTGATACATTGGAGTACCAATTTGTTTTTTATGTTTGACTTCGTATAAAAATCTAGCAACACGTTTCATATAAGATTTTACCACGCTGAGTTGAAGTTATTGCAGCCATGGCAATCAGTACATTATTAATTGGTACTTCTTGTGAAACGTCATATGCTAGATATTTTGAAGGAAACGTAATGCGATGCTAATAGATTGTATTGATTTTCCTTCAAAACAAGTTGCATATACAGTTTCATGAGTATTTTAAACGATCTGTTTTTCATGTGGAAAGTAACAGTATCTTTCTGCTATGAAGTCCTTATACATTTTTAATATTGCTTTTCTCAGGTTTGTTTTGTGCGACTGATAGTTAACCGCGTTTTGTGGTTGGTCACAAGAGTCAAAGCGAAGTTGCAAAGAACTGGTGGCACAATTATAAGTGAGGTGAGTTTAAAACTACATTGACAATTTTGCCACCACTTTTCGGAAGGCTTATGTCTTAAGTATTTAAACATGTAATAATGAGCATTTTTGAATTACTTGTACCTGTAAAATATCATATGTACTGACTTGCAAACCTTGTTTTGGCGTGAAATATAATGACCAAAAACAAACGTTTGGATGCAAGATCACTTAATTTATTTCACAGGTAAGAAGTCAACTGTTTATGGTTTAGAAAAATGAATATCTACAAAAGCGAGTGCTGCCTGAAACAACAGAACCTGAACATATATTGAACGATCATTTCAAACAGTTATTAAACCATTATTATTCATTACTTCTGAACCTCAACGCGTTTTCATTTTGGGTCAATATTTATACATGTGTATATACATGTAGCTGCAAGGGAAAAAAGAGTTTGATAATTTTAAGTTTAAAACTTATTTAGCTTTACTGTTGCCTGTAATGTCCATGTAGCTCGAAACAAATAACAGTGTCGTATTGATAAGACAAGGTGGGCTACGAGTAAATATTTTCGAGGCATTTCGATGTTATGGAGGACGACAACAAAGTTACTTATGGTCGTCAACTTATGGTTGTCTGACTGCGTCGTTTCAGTTTAGGCACAACAAGTCATTATCAGCAATGTAAAATTACAACTAAAATACACATTTACAAATAAACGTATCCACGTGTTTTGACTGCTTAGAGCATACACTTTTTTCTTAATTACCCCCACAACAACGAAAATAGGCTCCGTGCGTCCATCCGTCCGTCCGTCCGTCCGTCGGTCCGTCTGTCTGCTCTTCCATTCACCCGTCACGTTTTTTCCCCCGGCTCATAATTTTGCAACTAATTGTCTGATTTTTATCAAATTTGGTGTGAAAATGTGGAAGGATTTAATAAGGTGTCATGTTAATTATTTTTGAATATATTATTGTAAAGGTTTGCGTTATTGTGCCGATTTTGGACAAAGAGTGACCATTTTAAAAAAAACCCCACTGTTTAGTGTCCTGTCCGGCTAATAACATTGTAACAAATTGTCTGATTTTGATCAAATTTGGTTTGGGAATGTGGAAGGATATAATAACGTGTCATGTTAATGCATTTTGCATATATTTTTGTATTTTTTTTGTTATTGTGCCGTTTTTGGACGAAAAGTAACGATTTGTGAATAAAACTGTTTAGTGACCTGTTATAACGTTGCAACTAATTGTCCAAATTTGATCAAATTTGGTATAGAGATGTGGAAGGGTACAATAACGTGTCATTTGAATCAATTTTGAATATATTCGGCCACATTTCTTTTTCGGCTCATAATTTTGGACGAAAAGTGACTATTTTTAAAGAAAACTGTTTTAAATTAGTATCCTGTCTGACTCATAACTTTGCAACTAATTGTCTGATTTTTATCATATTCATGTAGAAGGGCATATTAATGTGTCATGTTAATACATTCTGAATACGTTTTTGTAAATGTTGTTTTTGGAGGGAAAAAGTAGAGAATTATTACGAACACTGTAAAGAGTCCTGTCTGACTCATAACTTCCGTTCTATTGGTTTGGTTATTCTTAAATTTAGCATGGAGATGCAAAAAGGCATGATGGTGTGTTATGATTAACAGTTTATTCGTCATGTTTCTCTTCATCGTTTCAATTACTATAAAATTGTTTGTCATAAAAGTTGCTTGGAATATGCCCAATGACATGGTTTTGTCCCATAAATAACATTTTTAGAAAACAAAATAATAATAGAATAATCAATAGAATTAATACAAAAATGTGAATTTGTCCAAAAATTGTGATGTTTACTGTGAACTGATTGGATGGTGATTTTCCGTGTCGTGCCACCAGCGTTCGCATGCGTCTGGGAGCTTAGCACGATAAGGGTTAATCATGCCATACCAACATCCATTTCTCAATAACAACTTTAATTATAATTAGGTCAATAGATGAACAAAGGGTTTTCAAAAATATAACTTTAGCGAAAACGTAATGAATCTGCATTGTCATTCGCACTGACTTCATTTCTATCAAATTTTAATAATCTGTTTGGGTATAATATGTATGTTTAATGTATGTAATCTTCTCTTAGAATTGCAAATTGAGGTCTGCTCTGTATGTTTTGACGTCAATTAAATGTCAAAGAATCCTATACAAATTATTCAGTGTTAAAAGAGCTGGCATTCGTATAAACATCTTTAATTTAAAAAAATGTCAGTTGCGGGGGGTATAGCTTGACCATGTCAGCTGCTTGTTATTATTCTTTTAAACGAATCCTGTTAATACTTGATTTTGTCTTCTTGTGTTAAATTTTCATTTCTGTTTTGGTTTGTTAGAAGATCACCGTATAAACAAAAAATGAAACCGCAGTTGTGTAAAATATTCCTTCTGAATATGGGTATTCTTCTTACCATCACCGAAAGCGTAGTCTTGAGCAAAATAAGTGCTAGAACCTGGGGCCCGAGATAATGACAGAGTCTGTGTGAAGCTAAATGTTCAACTTATCCTGGGGACATCGTGGAATATCATTGTCACAGAACTGATGCCAAGTCTGCCCAGGAACAGGGACAAAGAAGGGAATATTGTCAATGTCAAAAAGGTAAAACCAACAGCAGAAAGAGAAACGTGTGTGATTTGCATTTTGTCAGCCCAAAATAAGTTGACTATGGCTTGGGAAGTTAAAAACAATATCGGTTCTGTTATGGTTACTTTGACACCTAGCCTAACTCCCCCAACCCACCCACCCAAAAAATCACCCCCTGTGAGTGATTGACCCTCTTCAAAAGACTGACCTTACTGCGGCGATGAATCATATGACAGCTTTGCAAATAAACTCTCCCGTGAGAGTTAAAACCCTAAATTGATCGATCCTATTTCAGAGATCGATATATGAGATCGTATGATGAACGGGTTCAAAACAAGCTACAGTCAATTTTCATTTGGGGTGTATTTTGGTTTGATCTAAACTATATTCCGCTTTGGGATCGACCCCTTTCTACCAAAGGAATGATAGCAGAAGTTTGGTTCTCGTCTCTTTTTTTCTGGGAAGAGCAGTCATGTTTCTTCTCGACTACAACATAATTATCTTTCACCTTTTCTTTTCTCGCAATCAGGATGAAACCACACCTCAATCTACTAATACAAGTGGACATTTTCGGTGCAAGTTTCCTGATTCAAGTCCAGCACCAGCTGTTTGTAAGGCACTGACCTCCCAATGACCAAGCTCTAGTCCTTGTTTACATCTCAGTCAGACCTAAAGACTTTGCTTCTCTAGTCGACCTCGTCATAACAGCGGTCGTTCATCATACTTGGTATTGTGTTGATCAAAGCGTTAACAGTCTCTATTGAGTCACTGTTTTCAACTTTTGGGTATTTATAGCTTCCGTTCATCTACTTATAACTATTGCTTCAGATAAGCCACGTACAGGAGTAACCAGTCGACCTTATTTAGCTGCAACTAATTTTTGTGTTCCGACTTGATTTATTTGATTTTTTTTTAATTCTGTGGTCGACCTAATTTCATCATCAATGCTTTAGACAACTGCTACGTATTTTTACCTAAATTTATTGTACTACATTCGTTACGGACAATTTTGGTAAGCAGTGTTGACAGCCCAAATCATCACTTTAATAACTGACATTTGATTGAAATTATTTTTCGGGGTTCCCTAACCACGATGTTAACACTCGTTTCTGTCGCTTTCATCTCCTTGTCATTTCAAGTGTCTGGCTGAACATTCATTGCAAGACATTTTATTCTCAGTTTTCATTGAGTAAGATTGATATCCCCGTGTAACTTCTCATCTCTTCTTTTTAAAGGAGATATGTTAGGAACAAGGTAACAGCACCTTCTAGATTGCTTTTTAAAGTTCATTGGACCTCGTATCAGTTGTATATAGTTGTTGATTTACTACCAGAAGTTTGTTGTCGCCTAATATCGGTGGGAAGCATTAACTTACTGTATTTCCTACTGTTAGTACCACTGGGACCTACTAATGTCTTTATTCTTTACCCAAAATTAGGATATGCCAGGAGACTCTACATCTTGCTTTCTGTGTCCCAAAGTTAAGTCTACCACTACCTTGTCACTGACTTGGTCTACTCCACGAGGCCACATTGCAGGAGGCAATCAGCTGTCGAGTATGCAGTTGTCATTTTGGGGGGACCCCCATGGGGCTACGTTAGGGTAATTAACTTGTTTCCAAAAGAAACGGACACGAACTATGACCTGTATATAACATGAGTTCCACATTCTAGATACTCTCTATGGCCTTTTAAAATAAACTCCCAGCTCTGACCTTTCGTCATCGTATAGTTCACTCTACGACTTCTTATCAGCTTGAGTTGATGTTTTAAAACAGTTGTTTAGAATAGGTGATTCTTAGTTATTCCCTAGGTGTTTCTCGCCTTGGTATTAACCCACAATCTGGTTTTCCAGACCCTGATTTGTTTTCTTCTGGATCAGTCCTGTCGACTTCCCTAGAGGGATTTAACTGTTGACAGTTACCTCTGGAGTTTCTTGACGAATGTGTTTCATTTCCTCTTCGTGGACACGTGCATAGAGGATTAGAAGGTTCACTCGAGTCCCACAAACCACTAGTTCGTAGTTGTCCTAGAATCGAGTTTGAGTTTATCACTTCTACTTGAGGCTTCAAAAGGGTCTCTGAACTACTCTCTTTCGGCACAACTATTCCACAGGCGCTTTATGATTAAATTGAGCTCCATCATGATGGTCTTTTTTAACTGCCAGCAGAGATCAAACTGATCGACGGCCCCGCTCCACCTTTTCGTTCACCCTCATGGACAGCTTTGTCTAATGACATGGTTGCAAAGAAAACAGCGTTAAACCCTAACTCACTTACGTTACAAGGTAGTGTGACGTTATGTCAGTGTTTTGTTCTGGCCATCTCCATTCGAATGGACTTTACAGCTAATCACTTAGTCATTTCAACTCGGGATAGCCTGGTTTAGTTTTGTTTGCATATTAGCTCTTCCACAGATTGTTCTGTTTCAATGTCCTGTTCTAAGACTTGATGTGATGCTGAAGAATACCCGGGTAAGGGCCTGATGAGTATGTGTTGCCACTGCCGGTACTCTACCTTCCTACTGATACCTTTTGACATCCTACTGGATGATGCGAATAGGGTTCTCTGGTCTTATCTTTGTCATCTAGCAACCTACATCTATCTCTTCCTCCGTGGACACACCTGCTAGTGCATTCACACAGTGATCGACTTTGTAATGGGATCGGTAATTACTAGCCTCACACGTGATCCTGCATTAAGTCTTGGTATGTCATAAGTGTTAATTATCTCCAGCTGTTGCTGTTATCTATAATGCACACCACTTAACGTCTATACAACTATAATAGGAAATAATTTGTCAGCTTTGCTGCTAAGGTTGGATTTAACACCGTCACAATAATTGTTTATAGTGCTGGTCGTTTTTTTGGTGTTTACTACTATCAACAAAAAAGTTGTAGTCCATATAAGTACGTTTATTATCATTTTAACTGCTAAGTGTCATTTAGATTTTAACTTCTTTATGCGTATGTTTACGACACTTAGGGGCATATGCTTGCCCCTTCTTCGGATGATTCATCTGAAGGAGCAAGCATACACCCACAAAAATTCACAAAAGAACTGAATTATGCTTTACCAACTGTAAATGTCCCTAAAATATTTAATATAGTGGAATGAATGTCAGTCTTGTTACTTACAATCTCACAATGTGCAGAAATATAACACAAGGCACATTATACCAAAACATTTGTTGTTGCTAATATCAATTGGTTTCTCAAATAATCCAAATGATTCAAAATGTAACATTAACCCATTTTACATTTCAGACCCATCAAGACCGAACAAAAGTATGCAGTTTTCAAGACTGCTCCTTATTAGACCTCATGGGCTGCACCATCAGATGCACTTAGATGGTAGTGGTTTGATCGAGTATCCGTATGCTAACATGCTTAAGATGCGTAGAGTTGCTATTCTCTCAGTTACGTACATACAATCACAAGGAAAACTGGTACTTGGTACCTTACCATATCCTGGAATATATCTGGTTCCCCTCGACAGCAATGCAATAATGCCTGTTAAACATAAGCTGTCTCGAGGTATTAATGTGGGAATGGCAGTAGATGAAGTGCACCAACTTGTGTTCATGACGTCACGTCGACCTAAACTATGCATAAAGGTCATGACAACAAAAGGCACAAATTTAAGCATAGCTTTTACTTTCGAGAAAAGGGAAAGGGGAGTTAAAAATATAGCTGTTGATTCAAAACGATCTAGAATTTTTTTGGTTTTAAATGATATAGTGTTAAATGAATATACATACACAGGAGAACATGTTACCACTATAAGTAAGAGGGCAGAAGGAGCTTTGTTTTTTAACTCGGATGCAAATGTGCTATACTATGGAACTTTAGGTAATACTATTTGTGAAATTATTGTGCAAAACGACAAAAGAAAAACGTTTGTAAAACTTTCTAATGCTACAGAAAAATGTGTTTTTGATGGGTCAACTCTGTTTGTCTCTCTTCGGCAATCAGAAAAGATAGCGGTAGTTGACAAGTTGTCAACAGTAATATATATTGACACGAAACACTCTAGTGGACTTCCATGCCTTGTGCCATAAACAACATCATATTGTTTACACACAACTAGATGGTCTTCACCAGGTGTTCATGTTTATGCTACAGGTGCCTATTTGCGGTGCCAAACTTAAGACGTCATGGGGCTTTTACAAAAATGTAACCAATTGTAATAAAGCATGTATTTAAGATGATGTGCATAGATTTGATTATTGTTAGAAGTTAGTAATATATACTTTTTTTTAACCAAGTTAGAAATAAAACCATACATGAGTACAAAGCAATTAAAATGATTTTGCTGTTTAAAAATGTGTCAACACAAATAAAAACATAACATCTTGGAAAGCTTGTATTCGCACAATATTGTCACAACTAAACATTGATCATGTTGTTGTTGAAAATCCACAGCTGAAAGTTGTTGGATTTCATGAAAAATTGGTCCCTATGATTATGTCTCATGTTTTGAGAAATCTTGAAATTATGATGCGTTGAAGCTTTAAGCATTTGCATGTGTTGTTCATAATCCTTACTTTAAACAAGCACTGATTGCATGGCTCGAAAATGGTCATACCCAAAGAAGTGTAGCATACAGACTCAATACTTACACAGTTGAATCTGTATCAAAATTGAGCTAGGATACACACATAATATAATTATATTACTAAGTACAAGCAGTTCTTCAACACGCTAGTACTTTATTTCTTACAGCTATTAAAGACAGGGAAACAACTAAACTTTTAAGAGCGGAAGATGGTTACAGTTTTAGTTATAATTTTAATCATGTTGTAGGTAGTTAAGTAATTATAGAGAAGTTCGTTTTTTTGTAATGTTTATGCGACGCAAGCCAGGGTTAAGGTTGAGCAATCATTATTTGATGAACCAGGTGTGACCTGATTAATATTTTTAAAAAGACCAAAATGTTCAAGAATGATTTTGAAAATTGAAAAACATATTGGAAAGGCAACTATTGCAGTTGGGGAGTATACATGTGGCGAGTAGGGTATTTCCCGAACACGCTAAAACATCCTTAAGAAAAAGAATAATAAATATTTGAGAAAAAAAACACTGACCAAGCTTATGTAGAAACACGTTAATATTAATGAGTGGATTCATACATACGACATCAATTTATTACAGTAATACGAGAACAATTTCATAGTTTATTAGACAGATATGAGTGTCCATGTCATACATGTACCGTGTTTACGACAATCGTTCACGAAACATTAAATTTTAGTCACGAATGTCATAAACACAGTATGACAAGGACACGAATATGATGTTCTGTTCACTGCAGTTAGATCTTTTACAGAACATGAATAAGTGTCAGCCAAGATTTGAATATTATAGCAAGCAGAGGAGATTAAAACGGTCAATATGGATTAGCAGTGTACATGAATCGGGTTATTGGAGAATTATTCTAAAACAAACAATGTACGAACTATGCAGATCTATACATAAATATACACACCGATGTTTAAACTCACACCTAAATAAACTTAACAAATAATGACAATCCTTATAATCAGTAAGTGAGCGAGCTTAAGTTTAAAGAAATTTTCAACGTTATTTCAGATTTACGCTAAGGAAAACACCTTGGGTCCCGTTTTACAAAGACGTTATAACTTTACGACGTCGGAAATCATGTCATAAGGTTAACTTGGTTTTCTTTGGAAAGTGTACAATTTACAACGATTTATGATATTTGTAAACCGAATCCATTAACTAAGTGACATGGTTTATGACATCGTGAAGTTATGACGTCTTTGTGAAACGGGGGCCATTGTGACTGCACGCAACCTACGAGTCTCGTAAGGCTGTTAAAACGTCTTCAGAGCTAACGGTTCTTGAGCCAACGCTCTATCACTATACAATCACTATACAATGACTGCCAGCAAGTAATTAAAGATTAACTGTGTATTATTTTCAGTTCATTGTTTTACAAATACAGAAACAGATGTTTAGATTGTATGAATTCGGTGCGCGGATTCATAGATAAATTTGCACAACCGCTTAAAGTTCACACCTCAATAAACCTAACAAATACACAGTCAATCCTTAAGTTTAAAACGAAAAATACTCATTTTAAAAGAGCAAAATCTAACAGGTGTGAGAAATATCAACACTGTCAGCGTATGAATATGCCATCTGAAGATATCTAAAGTAGATGTAAATATTTTAATATTATTTTTAAAGCAACTACCAAATCTTGGAATTATATGTTCAGCTATTGTTATACCCATACCAATCTATAATTCTTAAGATTTTCAAAGTTTTCAATGAAGTCAAGGACATCTGACGCTTCACGTGATGAAGTATCATCATCAAATAGTCTGGTTGTACAATATAAATCATCTGCAAGATTATTCACGTTCAGGATCCACATTCATATTCAATGAGCAGTGACAGCCAAGACCGTAGTCACCTGTTCACTCAGTTGCAAGGTCTGGTTTCGTTAACACTGAAGAGAACCAGCGTGCAAGATGCCGGCCGTGGATTGTCTTCGCATTACAAAAAGAATGTAGGTTACTGCTTAGCTTCAGTTATCTTCCTGTTTATTGTTAAAGCGCTGGCTGCATTATGTTATTTTCGTGTTTCATTAAGACAATGGCCCCATTCCCTAAAGCAATCTAAGGCAAACTTGTTCATAAGTGCTACAATATAAATTTGGTTTACGACTGTCGTAGAAATCGCTTTGGAACCGGTGCCATACGGCACCGGTTCTAAATCGATTTCTGCTCTACCACAGTCGTAAGCCCATAATAAGAAACAACTCAACAGGATATTGTGTCAAAAATCTCTTACGGTCATCTTAACACTAAGATTGCTTTGAGGAACGGAGACAGTGACATCAAAATCCTGAGAACAGGGCAAAATTTCGGTATTACAATTTTTCCTCAGCAGGTTGTTGAAACGTATCTTGTAGTAATGTGTTTCAAAGAACTTGTTTTAGCATTTAAAATTTTGAAGCGGTATTAACAAAAGCGAATCGTTTGCTTATCATTCATTTTTATTTGTATTTGTAAAAACCAAAATGTTACTGTAGGATAGGTTTCCAACAATCTGATTAAAACGCTCCGTTGCGCTGCTTTAGACTACACAACTAGAATATGGGAAGTTGTTGTAAGGGTTCACAACAAATTTACCTTTTAATAACAAATCAATATTTACCAATCGGATTAAAGCTTCTGTCTGCGTTACGGTGTTGGCTTCAAAGTTAAACAAATAAAGTACTACTTATACACATAATGAAGGCAGCAAAACGTTGAAACCCAACAAAATGGTTGACCAAAATATTATTTTGTTTTAGGTAAATATTAAACGAATTATCACCATCAATATGCAGGTACATCACAAACGTATGAAATTAGTAATTATTTCAATTCTCATCGGTGTGTACCGATGTACCAATTATATACCGCGCAGTCCTAGATTGGATTAATACATATAAAACTAAATTTAGTGAAAGGGATTTGCATGAAACATAAAACATGTAGAAATAAAAAGTATTGCATTGTGTAAGCTTATACGACGAAAATATATATCTTCAAGAAAAAGAACGCCTCTTTGTTTGAATAAT
>JAULCD010182557.1:0-10780 GCA_032361085.1 Calliostoma canaliculatum
CAGCATGATAACTTCACAGGACATTGTTTCAAAAATCATTTACGACCATCTTAACACTAATATCGCTTTGTGGAACAGAGCCCTAGAACACACGAGTCGCTGTGGTTGGATCTATAACATATTTTAAGGAGCGTTTTTCTCACTTTGAGGTTTGATATTTGTGATTAAACTACCCATAACCAAAACGTGTGTTTTAATCCTTTGAAGTCCAGCCAAGTAAATATTGAGACCTTTTAAAAACTGTGACATCTGACAGAATTTTAGGATGTCAATTGAGAAAGGCCATGATATTTGGCAATTATCGGAATATTTGAACAAATCTATGTGGAGGAGGAATCCATGCTCTATATATTTATTCAGTCAGTCCAGGAAGTCCATCTGCAGTTTAACTCTTACAACGATAATGTCAACACATTTAATGCTCATTATTACTCGCCCTTTGGAAATACTATGTTTTATAGCTCTGAGTAGTTATTAATCACTGATTAATAACAATGGCGTGCTTGAGTTCTGCCGGGATCACGCAATAATGTGGCCTTTTGAAATCCAGTGATAAATTTTTGTCATCTCTAGTCCAGTTTGTTATTAAAAAGGATACATGTAAATTAATACTCTCAAATATTCCCCCATAAATGTGTTGAATGAAGCTGCCATAAAATCTTTTTTCAAATATTTGATTGTAGTATGAAATTTTTAAGGAACAGTTACATAACCTTTTGATGACCTGGACATTGATAGAAGGTGTCATGACCAAGATTGTGTTTACTTTTTGGATAGAAGCACATAACATCATCAAATCACTTACACCGTAAACTAGTGACGATAATGAATTCGCGAGCGGCGATAAAACATTTCAAATTATATTTAATTTATGACAAAAATTATGTCTCATCTGGAGCTTGGTAGACTCACAGTAATTCTAATTATTTTTTTATATATTTTTGTCACGTATGATTTTAACAATTAAAAATGTGATCATGTGACCATTTAAAGTAAATTGTTCTAACTAAACACCTCACGTTACGATATAATTTATTGTATTCACACACTATTACTAATTCAAGTTGAAAAAACCTTCTGTTAAAGCTAAGTTTACATTTCAGAAGGCCAGTACTAAATAAAAAACTAAGTTCGCTTCCGTGTCATACTATGTTTATGAAATTGGTGAAAGTTGTTGTACCTAACTGGCTTTTGTTCCTTAGATACCAGAACTGTTCACTCGTGTAATAAAAATGGTATGACACGAGAGCTCGTTTAGGATTTGATATTTATCTAATTTGAGGCTTTGAAAGATCAATTCTATGATAATTTGCTCAGAACAGCTTCCAAAGAATGTTTCAAATAAGTTACCACAGGTTAAGATTTTATCAGCGCAAGGTAGTCACATTACACCAATGTCGCCCTTGTTAAAATAAAATGAAAACCAGACACAAGCAGATTAATGAAAATCTGATGTTTACATTTTATTCGACATTCTGGTTTATTACATCTTACATCGATTAAGAACATTTATGGTCAGTTTAATCAGATTTGAAATGATCTCACAAAAAGAATTATTTATAATAAAATCGAAACATCCTTTATGTTTGAAGACTATGACAAGTTTTTTTTTGGAAAATGCACAGTTTTCAACAATTTTGTGGCATTTGTAGACCAAATCCATTAACCAGTGACATGTTTTACGACGTTGTAAAGTTATGACGTCTTTGTGAAACGGGGTTAAGTTCACTCGCTTTGTCATATAAGTATTTTTTCGAAAAACACTCACAAATGCATTTTACATGAAGCTATCAAATTATTAACACTGGATCAAAGGATTAAGTTTACAAATATCAAAAATTTTGTCCGTCAATTGAGCAACTTCTAACCAGACAGGAATTGGTTACAAATGCCAGTCTGTTGCTAACTGTGCACATTTCTTATAATGTTTACTTAGTTCAAAGGGTACAGGGGGCGTTGCTTGTAATTTTGTAAACGGAACCCAAAAGTCCAGTGGCAGTGATGTGGATAATGTTCAAATGTGATTTTATCATAATTAACGTAATTAAACAACCCTGGTATTAGCACCAACATTCAAAAAGTTTTTATCACAGATTGTTGATCTGACTGCAATTCTGGTGGTGATTTTAGACTCGAGTTCCTTTCCACATCAATTGTTTTAGCGTCCGTTATTTCACATTTCCGTCTTGTATATGTATATAAAAATGAAAGTAAAGGTAGGAGTTTGATTAATAAATGCAGTACATTCGCGAAGATAAAGCTTTAACCCAGTGCACATTTATAACTTTCTAGCTTTTGTTTTTGTCGAGAAAAAATTTGTTTACCTCAGAATTGAACATAAAACAAGAAACAGAAATGCTTTGTTGCGAATTAAATGGTTTCTTTGAAAATTAGATAAATATTGATTTCACAGATGTATTATATATTTATAATTTTGTTTTAAACGTGATTGGGTTGGTTTTACAAGCGTCCAAATTACATCTATGTTGATATTTGTAAACAAAGTCTATTGTGGCAAGCATTTGTCAATTTGATAGGTTATGAATGTTATGTTGTTTAGATAGTGACAAACACAACTATATGTTATATTTAGGATCACACTATCTGAACGTGATCATTCTATCACTTTGCGTGGTTAAGTACCGTGTGGGATTAGAAAGCACACCCTCGGAGTCAGCCACCAAATTGCCAGCACTGAGGGTGTCCTCCCAAAACCCCTACATCCCATCAGCTTAAAATAACAAAGTTCACGGTCCATTGCACTGCTAATGCCTAGTCTGTTACCTATTTCACACAAAGGTACAACCCCAAAAACATAAATATAGTCTGAAAATAATATTCAATTACGATTACAACATTATTATATATTATATATGGTTTGTATGTTAAGTCAATGTCTACAATCAGCCATTGTATACAATGACTGAAATAATTAATGGCTGGTATGCGGAGATTGCTCAGTACTGTTCTTTTTCTTGTTTAAAAAGAAGTTAATATTTTAATACAAGTTACAGACATTGCTCATATGCATAACATGTATTTGTTAAGTTAAATTTGGTTGAAAAGTATCTGTCCGTATTCTTCATTACACCAACATTTAAATGCCACTCAAAATTCTAATTGTGACCATATACTTTCTAAGTTACTTAATATATTCCAGGTTTAGGTTTCAAGCTTTAGATAATAAATAATACGCATACATACCTTTTAATCCTTTTTTCTTTAAGATATAGTATAGCTTGGTTAAATTTTCAATTCATATGAAAGATAAGTGTAACAGTCACAATTATCAAGTTCAACATTATAATTTGACGAAGAGCAATGGCAAAAGTGCCAAAAGTAATAATCCTTGTTTTTGTTGCATATTTATTTTGAATTTTCATACAGTACAGCAATTTTCGAAGTTTTAAACACTTCCAGTATACGCAAGTCTGTCTCTCGACGTTTTTAGTGTGAATATACCCATCAGATAGAACTTGGGTTTTTTTCTCTGTGATATAACAACGTGTTGATGTTATGTTAGTCAGTTTCAAGTATTCATATACTAAACCTATCTATTTCAACTTTAGATGGTGTAATAACTGTTGTTCCTATTGTTACTTCTTTTAATTTCTAAAAAATGTTTTCTCATCATTCAGGCATTTTTCATTACACTTACCTTAATTTTCAAAAATTCCTTACAGCCCCCTAAGCCCTAAACCTCTACCCCTCTACACTAGACCTTAATCTCTCCTTTAGATGAGTTTATTATGCCAGCCCGGTAAATGTTGCCTGTTGTTTTAACTAATTGTAGGGAACTGGGATGTAGGGGAAATGGAATGTAGGGGTTTCGGGAGATAACCGCACTTAGCATTCCAACGCCCTAACCACTCGGCCACGGAGTCTCCGTGGCCGAGTGGTTAAGACGTCGGGATGTTCGCGGGACTATGCAAACAGAATAAACACTTTTTTTAAGATAGTGTTATCCTTAAAGATGTGAGTTTTTAAATACTCCCATAAAGCAAACTTTGAGAACAGTGCCTAAGATATGCGGTGTCAAGCACCACCGGACCCACAGACCACCCCATTCCAGTTTAGGCAAAAATATAAATAGTGTGGTTCCAAATACATGTCTTTAATATTTAGGGTAGGTCGGTCGCGAATTTTTTTTATTATTGAATTTTTATTTTCCTGATATCCAACTTTATCGTTTAAAGTGCTGAGAGGATTTCAGCCAGTCCTAAAACTGTGATTACCTTGTGCTGTTGAAAACCTATTTTGTGATGATTTGTTTAAAAAAGCTCCTTTTGTCTGCAGTACACAACTCTAAAGGGTGTGATTTGAAAATAAAACAACCTTGGTCTGCAGGACCATAACCTAACTAGATGTGGTTTTAAAAAACCCTCAAGTTATGCATCTCTATGTGAACAAATCGAGCCCACATGTTAACCTGTCAATTAGACTTCCAGTACAGTAAGGTTTGTTAGCACCTTACAATACACTGCGGCAAATGATTTAGTTTACATTGCAAATTGTCCAACAAAAACATGTAAGACAGAAATTATAAATTTTCGAGATACATTAAAATGGATAATAACTACATACAATTAATATTCATACCCCTTCTAAAAAATCAATTGATTCATAAAAAAACAAGGCCGCATTCTGTTGGTATATTTTTGACTAAACATATAATCATTGGCTGTAATAATAATAGTAATACTAATAACCATTTTATAAGGCGCATTACCCATGCGCAATACATGCTTGGAGTACACAATGGTTATTATTACCCTGGTCATTGGATTCAATGTTCACTTAGTGTCAGGCTCAACACCCTGGGGAGTATACAACCGAAGCTGAGTGTTAGGCGCTAGAAAGATAGCATTCACAATACAATCGTATTCCACACCAGGTTATACTGCTAGGTGAACAGAGGCACATGACGAACAAAGCCACTTACCTAGGGTGACACCACAAGCATTTCAACCTTTGTTTCAGTGTGGGGCAGGGCAAATACATTAAATACTTTTATGATTCTAGCAAGCGGAATGGGTCACCCATCCGGTAACAATCCAGACCTAAAGTTGCACGAGACCACGCGCCACCACGTTAACTAAATATTCCAAATAGAACTTTTAGTTAAGGTAAATAACATTCAGTAAATCCATTAATGTGAAAGGGAACTTTAATTTCAAATTGTATTCAGAAAGACATGTGGATCAATATCACATTTTAAAACCTACTAAAATGTTTATTTGAAATTAGGGCTGCTTACAGGTCATTTATCAAGGTCATTGGGAATATTCAGCTGACAAAATCACAATTTAACAATGACCGCATTAATGTCAGTACTCCAGTTTCACAAAGACGTCCTAACTTTATGACGTCGTAAACCATGTCACTAAATTCATGGATTTGGTTTATAAATGCAAACAAATCTTTGTAAACTGTGCACTTTCTAAAGAAAAACTTGTTTTTCTTTGGAAAGTGCACAGTTTACCACGATTATTTGCATTTGTAAACCAAATCCATAAACCCAGTGACATACATCCAGTGACCAAATCCATAAACACAGTGACATACATCCAGTGACCAAATCCATAAACCCATACGACGTTATAAAGGTATGACGTCTTTGTGAAACGTGGGCCTAGAATACTGAGGTCTGTTTACATGAGCAACTGCTGACATCGTTTAAAAAAGAAATATTATTTAACAAAAATATACATTTAAAGTTAAGAATTAGCAAACAGAACCCAGTTTCTAAATTTCTTAACCGACAACGAGTTTGACGTGTGTATACTGGCCCCATTGGCCCTGTGTTGTTGATTTGTCGGCTTCACGAGAAATGCATCCGCGTCGTTATTATTTAATAGAAAGCAATATCAATTCTACCATGATTTCGAGGCGTAATCGATTATGATTGGTCAATTAGAAGGGGGTTAATCTATGTTGAACCACCGCTAAATAGTTGAACCGCATCACCGCGCAATAAATTATCAAATCTAACCATCTTCTTTCAATTCTTTTTATCGCTTCAAGTTTTCAGTCCGCTTCAAAATAAAACTTAAGATGCAGATTGCAACGAAACCCGTTTTAAAATATTCCATCTTTATTTGACAATAAACTTGACTACATTTGACAACAGTAGCTACTGGGTGAACATATTCTGTCATCACTGACTTTTGCTTAGATCTTTGTATTTAGATATTATTATCCTATAATCACTGTCATATCACTTTAAAATGCCATTTGATATTGTATTACCACTCTATTTTGTATTGCCATTGTAATTTATGTGCATCAGTTTGATTTTATCGCAATATCGGCATGTCGTGTTGTGCTATCGCCATGTCGTGTCGTTTTATCGCGGTATCGCCATATCGCCATATCGCCTGGGTTATAGAACGCGATATTGCGATTGCCTCTCTCGGCCACCATAAGAACGCGGTTTAACACACGTGTAGGGTATTGGAAAATATTATTTTTACTCTTAAATAAATGTGAATAACATCAAATGTATAAAGTAAAGCAACATTGTTATTAAGACCCCTGCTAGTGTAGTTTAATATACAAATCTTACAAAGTATGTGAAAAGTCAAACTAACGAACTGGGTTTACAGAGGACCTGCATACTTATGTGTAACAATTACTCCAAGATGAACATTAGTTTATACTGACCACAGTAGTATGAGTGAATATAGTGAAAGTAGTAATTACAAAACCTTGCCCAGGAGAACTTCGCCAGCTTAATTAAATGGAACAAGTCATGTCCTTTCTTCAAATCTTGAGAGACTTGACAAGAAGTGGGACTCTATAATTAACAGACCCCGAGGTACGTCCGTGATGTATTAACTTCAATGTATCATCACTCTCTGACAGCAGTGCTGACAATGGCTAGTTTGTACCCGTCAGTGGAGATTATGTTTTAAACCCGTCTGCCAACAAACTGGACACTGTAAACTACCCTGCTTGTTATCGGTCCTATCAAATTATTGAGTACTCAGGAGAAATCTTCCAGTGTATGTGATAATAATGCATTTGTAAAGCGCCTAATATCCACCAACAGATGCTCAGTGGCACATACATTACCCTGGTCATCGGATCTATTTAAAACACTCAGTGTCAGTCACAACTCCCTGGGGAGTATACAATCAAATATGACTGTTAGGCGCTAGAAGGTCACATTACACACGTCTTCCATACCAGGTTCCCAGTTATACTGCTGGGTGAACAGAGGCACACATCGAACAAAGCCACTTGCCTAGGGTGACACCAAGCTTTTCAACCTGTGTCTAAGGGTGGGGCAGAGCAAATACCCTAGATACTCTCAAGAATCCAGCAAGGCAATGGGGTCATCCATCACAATCCAGACTCGACGTTGCTGAACTTCGTCTGACTGTGATTAATCGTGCTATGCTCTAGACTACGCACCACCAATCTCGTACAGATTTCAATTAGAAATTCAAATCAAAGATTTTTTCAAAGTATTTTGAAAAGTCCCTATAAAGTCACGGAGACATTTAAAACAGCATTACATGTTACCACAGGCACATGGGACCGTCACTGCTATGAGCTTGTTGACCTGTGCTGAGAGTATCATAGTCATCAGAAGCATCACCGATTTATCTTCTTTTCTCGGTCCAAATACATTTGCATTTTACTCAAACCAATTAAACGCCGAATCCTAGTTGACTCCTAGTTGACTTCTAGTCGGCGTTTAATTGGTTTGTGTAAAATGTAAATGTATTTGGAGCGAGTAAAAAAGTAAAACAGTTTAACATCCTGCAATCTGGCGTTTTCTTACGATACCCAATAATTGAAAGTTCAAGAATCACATCCAATAACGTCAGAAGAGTTGGCCCCATCATTAAAGTGACAATTCAAACTTCGGCAGCTCTGCAGTTTTGTGCTTGTTGTTGACGTGAAGTGCACTTGTGGTTGCAAATGCGAAGTTCTTCTGTCGTGCAAAACAATTTCCTTCAGAATTTATGTTTGTTAACTTGGTTGAAAATTGCTTGATTTTTTCTCCAATGTGACGTTATAGGCAAGACATCAGTATGGAGATTAGGTGGAATGAGCGCTCCGTCGTTCTTCAATGACAAAACGTGTTAACTTGTGTCTACTCGTATCACTTGGGTAGCAGATAAGGAATGATAATTTTGTTAAACGCCTTAAGTATTGGAGCTATTATTTCAAAACATATATGTAAAAGCATATAAAATTGTGCCAATTTTATATAATACTTTGGAAATTTAAATTTTGGAAAGGTTGTTATAATCATATGGCAAATAGTGATAACACCTCATCAAATTATATACTTTCATACAAGCTTGATGTAGGAAGGGTGCTACTCGTAGGGTAGGACATGCTCACTCTTCGCGAACACGAGATGCCATCGCTGAATTTTGGTGATTCATGTACACAGCCTCTATATTTATATTGCCACAAATTAAATATATCAACGTTTAAAACGTTTAAGCCACGAAATTATAAACCTGGGTTAACTTCGTAAACCTCGGAGTTTTATTACCTGGATCAAACTATACGCAATATATTCCAAAGTCAATAGTTATCGTGCAGTGAAGACACTTTGAAACTATATTTTTTAGCTATGTCACCAACATCATCATGTAAAAGTCGTCACACTGAGTAAAAAAATGGTAAACTATTAACATAAGAAAACTAACTCTTAATGTAGAACAAATGCGTAACACAGTGTATGGTAAATACTCCATTCGGTCTAATATCATGTATATTATGAAGGCAATACATTTACACGTACAATGCCAGTTCATCTCCCAAGAGCACACCTATTCTGCACACAAAACACATCGCATATTAGGAGTGGGGTCAAAGGCAATTTATATGTGTCAGCATCATGAATATTGAATAAAACAAAATTACTAGTATAAATTAATTTTCAATCTATTAGGAATTGAAAAAGTTGGTAATTATCACCACAAGAGCCCTGTTGGAGCCATTTACGGTGTGTGTGTGTTTTATAATTTAAATAAGTACATACATAATTCACAGTGATTTTTTTATTAATTAGTCAGGGATGGTATAATTTAGTTGAAATGAATCAGAGTGGCGCCATGCTTGCCGCATATAATCTCAGTTAACTGGGGTTTGAGTTAACAAGACAGTGCTCAGGTTTACTTTGTCATCATGTTGCAACTAATGGTGAGCAGATGAATATCTTCGGTAGGAGCCAGTTAGTTTTGGCGATAATAACTTTATAATTTATAATTTACACCACACAGCAAGTAATAAGGTATGGAATTGACCATGTATTAAGCATATTAGATACTATGTTTGAATTGTCTATTTACACTTATGTTGTTTCAGAAAACTAACAATATTGAGTAAAGCTACCTCTAAAAATATATTATTCTAACTTCATTCAACAAATTTCCATTGGATATAGCATGTGTGGCAAATGTATTTTATCAATAGACAGAAGCCAGGGTGCCGTTTCACAAAGCCGTCGTAAATTTACGACCTCGTGAACCATGACATTCAGCCAATGGCTATCGTGTATTTACGACCTGGTAAACCATTGGCTCAGTGACATGGTTTAATCATTAAAACCAGTAGTTTTGTTAGGTTGCGTTACTCCACACTGCAAATAAGAATCTACATTACTATTGAATAAGGAAGGTTTCATTATGACTCTTCATGAAGGACTGGCTAGTTGACATCGCCTGAGGAATTACTTCCTTAACTTACTTAACCATACAACAATATTGGTGTCTGTTACCATCCAAGTATGGACTATTTGAATAGAATACTCTACAATATTTTACAAGAAAAATACTTCTCCCCGTACTCCCCTTTTATTCAGAATGAGTGATGGTATTCTTTTTAAATTGTACAAACGTTCCTTTTTTATTTGTTCAGAAGATCACAAGAACAGTATAACAAAATGAACATCGCAGGTGTCTCTCTATAATCTGTTTTCAAGCAGATGTCTGGTCAGTAGGGAAAAGGAAATTGAATTTTACACAACTGTCAAGACGATTTGTCACTCAAGGCGATGATTGCATTACTGGAATCAGCAAAACACAAGCTAATACGTTAGTTGACGAGGTGACCCAGCACCTTATGACGTTACGTAGGTGTTGGGGGTAATACAATAAAGGTAGACCATGAGTCGCTGTTGGGGGCAATGCAATAGAGATTAACCATGTGTCTCTGTTGAATATGTCAAGAATAAAATATAGTGTTTTTGCTGTACCAATTGACAACCACCAGACTGAAACATTAGTTTGTTTTCGTTATTAAAAAGCTCCACTAAACCAAGATGTTTTGTAAAACTAAACTTATGATAAAACCGAGAGAACTCGGATAATTATATTGATATAGATAGTTTCTTTTAGACAGTTTTGACAACCATTATTACCATGATTATTACTACCAATCCAGGTTGTGGTCTACATAATAGAATTTTAATACACATCTGGGGGGAAACGAGACTTCAATTTCATTTACAAATTTATTCAAAAAATATTAGGTAGTTTAATCGTTTAAATTATTTCATCAGATCCACAATGATCTTTACTATAAGTTAACATGCTGGACACGTATTCCTGATCATTGTGACACAGACGGTGGGTGTGGAGGCAGGATTTTAATGTATATGCGCCTGGGCCCCGTTTCACAAAGACGTCATAATTTTATGACGTCATTAATCTTATCACTGAGCTGGTGGATTTGGTTTACAAATGCCCAAACTCGTTGTAAAGTGTGCACGTTCCAAAGAAAAACTTGTTTTTCTTTGGAAAGTGCAAAGTTT
>JAULCD010182668.1:0-10779 GCA_032361085.1 Calliostoma canaliculatum
TTTTCAGCTGAAGTAGATCATATGTTATTTTTTTTGTCATTATGATAATAAAAAGGTTAGGATCGGCACCTATATTGTAGCCTACAATGTAGGCAGGATCGGGTAATCGAAACATAACACTTTTTATTTTTGGCCTGATGTAGAGAGACATGTTTGTCTGTTTGGATCCGTGGATGTTTAGGTTATACGTTTGCACATTGGTTTTTCTTTGTTCATATCTCAATAAACCCCCCAAAATACACAGTCAATTCCTTTTTGAAGTTTAGAGGAATAAAAGTTCTATCATATGTGCATCTTTTTTTTTCAGCCACACAGGAAGAAGAAGAAATTTATAGATAAGAAGAATGCATTGACTTTTCGTTTAGTTCACCGCAGTCAAAAAGACCCTCTTCAGGCCAGTGATGAAGTTGGACAGAGAGTTTTATTGCCTTTGGCTGAAAAGGTAAACAACTGATTTTTTAGAATGTGTTTTAAAGGTTCTTACAAACATAAGTAAAAGATAAAATCTTGACATTAAAAAAAGTATACTATAATTTTTTTTCAAATGCTTCCATTGAGTTGTTTTAAAGTAATCAATAATATAGCTTAAATATTTTTGCATATTTTAAAACATTAAGTGCCCATAACATTGTTTATTACCCAACTCTGTGTGAGATTAAGCCATATTTCTTGGGAGATATCTACATATTTGATGTCATCTGTAGGTCGCAGCATGATATAAAACCCATTGTGCCATCACTGTGACACCACAGTGGTCATGCAGCTGCATTGTGCTGGCTTCCAGCAGCGCAGAAAGAAAATCATTTAACGCACTTGCAAAATGATTGATTTATGTCATTCAGGGTTAGAAATTCTCCTTATTTGAATGCACAGGTAAACTGAATATGGCACGGGTAAAATTACTCTGCTGTACCACAATGGCACACCTAAACATTTAACTTGCCTTATTGAATTTTAATTGTACCACAATCCCAAAATGTTAACTTTTTAACCTGTAAAAGATTATAGCTTCTGCAGTGCAATGCGGTTTTGGTCCTTGTTTATAACTAATAGATAGGAATGTTTGCAATAATTCCTGACATAACAATGGAAGTCCCATTTCCTACAGAAAATACAGCAACAAACATTTCATGAAGATTTTCATCTTTTTATTACATCAATGAAATTTAATGACACTCTTGAATTTCATAGGGCACACCTTAATTTGAGTTTGGGTGCTTCATGGCACACTTTGCCAAAAAAAACATTTCTATCCCTGTCATTGTATGTTTTTGTATGGTGAATAGAATCTCGACCTCATGCTTCCTGTAATTAAATATATCGCAATCATTAACATGCTGGACTTCGGACCAAGAGGATCGAGTTTCAATCCCACCTAGGGAGCTGGGTGCCGTTCTCTTAGTAATCTTTCAACATACAGTGAGGACAGAGTGAAATGCTCCAACACAGTAACACTCTTGGTTCGCAGGTACCAGCCAGAGCTCGCAGATTTCACTGCATCACATAACCACATTGATGTAGTTTTCCTCCTGTCGTAAACCTTGCCGCCATGATATAACTGAAAAATTGTTGAAAACGACTTAAACCGCAACTCACTCAAATATATCAATACAAGGTGATAATAGTAACATAACTCTTTGGCGAGCTTCCAAGTTTCTTTCTTTTATTGACTCGTGCTGATATAATTGACACTCGGACGAGCTTCTCCATATATTGAATTGTAACATATACAAACCTTATTAGTTAAAAACCTATCCTATAGTAATTTGTTTAAAAGAGCTTCTGTAGGAGTTCTTGTAAAACAAATTACTACAAAATAGGTTGTCAACGTAACAAGGTGGTCAGAGTTTAAAAACCTACTAAAACTAAGTTGGTGCTCCAAGGGTTAAGACATGCTATAGAAACGGTGGAAAGCTTTACTGAAGCAGAATTTTTACGAGAGAATTGCACTCAAACTGCATACTATACTTTAAGCCTTAAATTGTGGAGCCCACATTTCTTGTATTTCATTGCCAAAATCTACCTAAAATTAGCCGTTAAAACCTGTCTTGTGGTAATTTGTTTAAAAGAGCTCCTACAGGAGCTCTTTTAAACAAATTACCACAGGACAGATTTTTAACAGCTTGTTTGGGTCAGAATTTTTACAATGAAATAAAAAAAAATTGAGCTCAGCACTTTAAGGGTCAATACATTTTGACACTTTATTCTGGAGCTACTTGATGAGTCAATGATTGAAAACAAATTGGCTACTTATGGTTTTATTTGTTGTCATTAATTTTAACCACAAACAATTCGTATTGTTTCAGCCTACATTCAGCTGTACAAATGCGCTATACCTCTTATAATGCTACCTACCATAAGTTTGAATGGAAACAAGAGCGTATTGGTTTATGACCTGCACAATTACCTCCCCCTGATCATCAAAACTTTTTATTTTACGTTCCATCGCCATAGGACATAGGGAATTTTGCTCAATTTTTTGTGCAAATTATCAGCATGGGTGTGTAGGTTTTTAACTTGCGCACTCACCTTGTGTAAAAAAAGCATCGCGACTATAATTTTACCACGGTAAAGAAAAGTCGTAGTGAGGTCAGGGTTCGTCGTGCTATGTACAATATGTACTAGTGCAGGTAAATAGCTGCAGGTGCAGGTAGTTGCCAATGCCAGGTTGCACCCAGTGCATGTTAAAATTCCCCTTCAAAGTGTTTATGTTTTTGTTTAATTTATATCATTTACCATCTATAACAAGCAAATGTAATTTGATTGACATTACAAGAACCTACAGTCGTAAATAATCACCCAAGATTTTGATGCGAGATGTTTCTGTGGCAACAAGTAAAGTGTACACAAAGCTTTGTGACATTTTGTCAGTGCCTAATACGTCAATTTACAATCACTTTTCTGTTATTTTAAAAAAAAAAAGCTCAAAGATTACTGAAAATTTCGTTAAAATGGTGCTACTTATATTTCTCTGGTGCAACCTGAGTTTTTTTAATCGGTTGCACCATGTGCAGGTAGTAAAGGTCAACTTTGGAGGTGAGTTCGGAGGTTACAACCCCTGCTCATGCTGTCTTTCGCTCTAGGTCAACAAGGTCAACAGTCTTAGCTAAGCAAAAATCCTAGTTTTGAGTCGGCTTGTGGTTTTCACTCCAGAAAGGAGGGGGAGGTAATTGTGCAGGTCATAACCGGTCACTTTGTTTACACTTTCTCATTTACATACAAACTTATGGTAGGTAGGGTTACAAGAGGTATAAAGCATTTGTATGGCTAAATGAAGGCTTATTAAAACATAGTTTTAACTTTAAAATCACATTATTGTCTATTTTCGTCACAAAATATTTTTCCTTCTTGCTAATGATGCAACAGGGATTTACCGGACACAAAATCTTGCGTCCTGTATGCATAAAATTTGACAAGAGACACAAAAATATTTATGTGTGCGTCCGAAACCAGAAAATCAGTGTTCTTGCTTGATTTTAGATCTGTCACTGTCAACCATTACACTGACACCGTTTGCAATTACCGGTCCCATGGACATTTTCACATTACCAGAAAATATACATTAAAAATCTTAGCACCGTTCCTCTAAGCAATCTTAAACTAAGTTGATTGTAAGTGCTGAAATATAACATTGGCTTACGATTGTCGTAGCGCAGAGATTGCTTTGGAACCAGTGTCATTCGGGACTGGTTTTAAACTAATCTCTGCGCTACGACAATCGTATGACATTGTTTCAAAAGTAACTTACGATCAACTTAGCCTAAGGTCTCTTTGAGGAACAGGGCCCTGAAAAACTTCAAGCAAGCTATGTAAGAGTGAGACCCCCAAGTCTGGGACTCCTAAATTTTTTAGTTGCGAGTCCCATTGACTCATAAATTTCTACATCGAGAAAATCCCAGATGCAATATTTTTACTGGACAAAAAGCAGTCCAACTGTATTGACATTATTAATTGTTTACTTTTACAGAATATTTTCCTGTTTCAGGTCTGGGGTTGCCCCCCTCACTACCCACCCATGCCAACTTGACTAGCAGGTCGTTAGGTGGACTGTCTGGTGTGAATTACCCAACTCACCACCTGCATTCAACCATGCCTCAGTTCATTGACCCAATGGGCCAGCTCGCAGGGAGCTTCTCGTCACCACCAACATACAAGACAATGCCCATGTCTCAGAGCCCGTTTCCCTTTGAGAGTCCAGGAAGGTCTTCATCCGAGATCCCTATGGCTTACTCCCCAGCTCGGTACTCTGCTGGATCCCAGGGTCTGTCCATGTACAGCAAACCACCTCTCTTTTCACCAACAGAACTGACATCACCGAAAGACCTCTCGTCCTTCTCAACATCAGCACCAAACTCAATCACAGACACAAGTCCAAAAGGGTGGGGACTGTCTAACTTCCTACCGTCACCCTCGGCTTCATTTGGAAATTTGTCTGAACCCAGCCCAAGTGATTTTGGCAGCCTGGGTTTGCCTCAGCCGCCTCAACAGACCCCTCCTCCAGCTCACAGCTCCAACAGTCGCATCAGTACAATCCAGAGGAACCCCTACTCTGCGGACTCGCTCTTTATTGACAGCCCTAGACCCACCAAGGCTCCTCAGCCACTCCAGTCTCCTCGGAATCAGTCGCCCTTCACAAGCTCCAGTAGTAACTTTGGTCGAATTTCCGACTCACTACAGTCCCCTAAATCTAATTTTCATATTCCCCTTCACCAGAGCTACACAGCCTCTCCGCCAGAGATAAAGGATCTGTCCTCTCACTCTCAGAGTCATCCAATTTATGGCACCTACATCTCCTCTGGCTACAACTCAATTCCATCTAACAGCCCCTTGTGCAGTTCCTCCCAGCTGGCAGCAGCAGGAGACATGGACTATGACCCAGTCAGTCCAGCCACATCGCTTCCTGAAGCAACTCCTCAAGTTAACAGTAATCCATTTTCAACTGTCTCTCTTCAAGACCTTGCTGCTCTTGGGCAAGCTCAATCAGTACAGGACAAACCTCTGCAAAGAAACAGCAGCAGAGAAAATGTACTCATGCAGCAGGAGTCAATGTTGCGCTCGTCGATGGAGAAAACAAATCGTATGTCAAAAGAATCCAGCCATCTGTCTTCTCACATGACGATGCAGCACACCCCTCCTGGTATCCACAATGGACAGAACATGCAGAGTGTTTCAAGCCCAATGCAGCAGTCACCCATCAGTGTAGGCAGTCCTCAAGTATCTATGTCAGTTGCTAGCCCCCAGATTTCCATGCCACTAGGAAGCCCCCAGAGTCTGCTGCCTAGTTCCACAGTTGTGCCAGCTCCTCCTCCAGTTCAAGCAATGGCTGACTCAACAACGAAACCAAAGCGAGGAAGAGGAAGCAGAAGTGTGAGAGTTGGAGGAGGCAGGCCAAGGAGTAAGAAAGAAGAAATGCAACAACCTCCAATGTTTACCAATAATATTAGTCATCAACAACCACATTCTCGACAACAGTTCAGCGACATGATGCACCCAAATCAGGGTTACCCACATGACGGTCACCAGGATGTGAATCCCGGCTTCATGTCGCCGCTCATAGAACCCCTTGCACCAAGCATGCAGCAGCTGTCTGCAAGACACACACCAGAAACCATGCAGCGATCACCACTGGAGGATGGTTTGATAGGAGTCCAGTCTGTCAAGGAGCCAATGGGAGGAACCAGGAGGATGCTGTCCGATGACCTGCTGAGTCGACATTCTTCCATGTCATCCCTCAACAGTGGACACCAGCCTTCGCCCATGCAAGATGCTATGTCTATGAGTCATCCGAACACCTTCTGTGAAGGCCTGGTCGGTGGACAACACTCGTCCCCGATGACTAACTCCTCCCCACCAAACCAGATACTAGACGGCCCCCAGCTGGGGCGGAACACGGACAGCTCCAGCATGACGAGCCACTCCGCTCTGTCCGACTCCTCCATTGATCAGCGGGGATCTGTGCTTGCTGCGGTTCGCGAAACTGATGCCATAATATCTGACCAGTATAACATGAATGGATATGTGGATACCCCTTTCATGGACCAGCTCGCAGACACCCCTCCCCCCAATGTGTCCCAACATATGGACTATCAGCCGTCTGGCCCAGTGACATTATTACACGACATGAATAACCATAATTCCTTCCAAGATGCAATAAGTAATGGTATGCATTTATCACAGTTCAACAGCTCGTACCAGATGTCACAGGAGCAGCCTCATATAACCAACTTAGACATGGACCCTGGTGATCCTACAGGGTCAACTATAGATGAAGTAACATTTTCTAGTTTGTTCAGTACTCCACACGTGGAGAAAGTCCGACGCAGAACCAAAGCTGAACAGAAGTTTATGCCACTAGTAACAGTCACACCCAGTGTTGACCAGGATGAAGAGCTGTGTCACTTGGCATTTCCGCCGCCAACTGCGTGCGAGCCTGTTTCTCACACCAAGGAGGAGGACCGGTGTCGGAAAGGATTTGGAAGCACATTTCAGGACTGTTTCCTCAACTACCTGATGGGCAAGAAGCAGGAGACACTGGAGAGTCTCAGTAGTGCTACAATACACAAGAAACCACAGCTGCCAAAGTATTTCCCTGAACCAAGGAGGCCCCGGCCCCAGACCCCACCTCGGAATGATCTAAAAGCATCTAGTGCAGGCTCTGAGGGGGAGGAATATTCAGATGTTGAGTTCTCGGATAGTGACAGTAACGAGAGTGTGACAAAAACAGTTCACAATGTGATCTCACAAATTAGTGATGAAGACTTGAGCGATAAACAAAAAAGGACCAAAGATTTAACTGTTAAGATTTCAATGTCTGCATTAAAATCATCTTCACGCATTGGTCGCTCTCGAATTGGTAAGCCAATGAAGAGAAAGAACTCTCGTGGGTTGAAAGGGAAGGGTGAACTGGCAGGTTCCCATCATCTGGGTGCGGCTGTGCCGATAGAAGTGCCTGAATTGCTACCCAGGGAGCGTATATCTAGGAAAGCCAAAGAGAAAACACTGGAGAAGAAACAAAGTAAGTTACTGTTTACTGTGTTGATTCATGCATCTGACGACGTGACCCTGGCATGTATCCTTTGAACTCTCTCTTTTAGTATTAATGTAATGTGTTGCCATTCTTTGTCTTGATTTGCCAGTAATTCCTTCAAGCTGTGCTCAGGGTTAAATTTCCTTGTGGATTGTAGATTTTCACATCGGTAGATGATATGTTCGATGGTTTCAGATTCCTTGTAAGTTGGCTGAAGCTGAATATTTAACTGTTTTAATTCCTTTGTAATTGTGTCCAAATAATGTTCAGGATGATATAATTTGCTTTGAATTGTTTAAGTTGCAGTAGGAATTCGAAACTAATTTCATTTGTGTTCATTTGAAATGTCTTCTTTATTTTTATGTTTGACAAACTAAAATTTCTAAGCTTGGTGCAGAAATGTCATCTTCTATTTCAGAAACGACTGATGGCTCGGACAGCAGCAGTTCAGATGATGAGAACATCAAGAGTATTACCAAGGAGGATTCCGAAAAAGATTACGACTCTGATAAAGATCCAGCTTGGACACCGTTTGAAGTTGTAAGTGTGTGCATGTGTGTAGATATATCTGTAATAGATGTATCAAGTGTGTGCATGTGTGTAGATATATCTGTAATAGATGTATCAAGTGTGTGCATGTGTGTAAATATATCTGTAATAGATGTATCATATGTGTTTTGGCTTGAATCCCATCTGCATCAGCATTTACATTATTTCTGGAATATAACTTGGAAAACATACAATATTTCTTCTTACTTTACATTTTTATTTGTCCTGACTCATGCAATTTTCTTTTGTCAGTTTTTGATTTAAGAATTGTGAAATGAAAAATGATGTGAAATGCAATTTTTTACCTTTTACTTGTGGTTAATCTTTAGCCAGTAATGAAGTGTTTACTGAAAGCAGTTTTTGCATTGGCTTTTTGAAAAGTCAGTCACTGGTCAAATCTGGATTATACTGGAAAAGAAAACACTGTGTATTTTTATATTGTGCAGTATTAACCCACCTAACTCACGATACAAGTTGTTACTCATCACATACCTTGTGCTAACCAACTTTAATTTGTATACAATATTTACTCTTTTAAACTTTGCATTTTTTGGGACAATCACTCCTAAGTTGCGCAGGCCAGAATTATTTTCGCGTATCCCACAAATATGTTATATTTAGGATCACACTATCTGAAAAAGTAATTATTCTATCACTTTGCGTGGTTGAGTCCTGTGTGGGATTCCAACCCACACCCTCAGATAGTGTGATCCTAAATATAACACATAGTTGTGTTTGTAACTATCTAAATGGCATAAAATTCCTATCCCACATTAGTGTCTCACTGAAACAATGTGCCAGTCTGGCCAGGCAGACTGACCCAGATAAATCTGTTTCATACATAGCAAGGATGAATAGTTGTAGCTTTCTATTTTATGTGCTGCAGTCAGATTCAGGGGATATTGATGACTTTGTTTTGTTTTAGAAACACATTACCATTTCATGTTGCATGTTGTTTGTTTTTTCAGGACATCAAACAAACAGATTATGATGAAGCTGACCCAAATAAACAAAAGCGGTTAAGACGAGTATCTTCGAAAGGTAGACTACAGTAAGTATATTTGTGTTCGAGATTTTTCACTTTTATAATTAAAATGAGTGTGAATGTATCGCTGTGGCAGAGTTAGAGTCAATCGGTCAACTACAAACCCCCACAGTATCCAGACAGGCATCAAATCAGCTTGAAACACTTATTTCATTGAAGGGGGGAACTGTAGCAAACAAAAATACAAAATGTTATTTAACCTACCAATCAAAGAGTGAGGTTTGAATAAGAATTCAAACGATAGGTGTTCCCCTGCTGTAAAATCTGACCGCTGAAAAATTGTTGAAAACAGCATTAAACCCAAACTCGCTCGCTCACCCCATTGTTTGTGGTATGACGAGAGGAAATAGCGTGTTCAGATCCCACTTTTGTCAAAGTAAACTGGTCTGACTCAGTGTTATTTTAGTGTCTGTCCCTGAGTCGTCGTTATCACCATGATCAGACACGCATAGATCATCCTTCGCTTCCCACACCAAATTACTCTTTCCTGACGAGTCACTAAATGTCATGAATGAAAACATTGTTTTTTTATGCTTACTTTGCACCTAAATGCCTGCACTTTTATCACTGGAAGCTCGTTTTGGCTTTTTTTAATGTAATTTTTAACGAAAAACAAACCATGTATTTACGGACATGAAAGGCTGGCAAACCAAAACTACAACAAGGGAAGTAACTCCAAAATTGACCTAAATTTACTAGACTACCGAGTTGAAAAGACAGATACGAGTTTCGATTATAACGTGAGATAATGTACAGATGATGAACTAAATCACTTTAACTAAAAGACAGATACGAGTTTCGATTATAACGTGAGATAATGTACAGATGATGAACTAAATCACTTTCACTAAAAGACAGATACGAGTTTCAATTATAACGTGAGATAATGTACAGATGATGAACTAAATCACTTTCACTAAAAGACAGATGCATGTGCCACAGTAAAACTTTGACACACTGTCTGTTTGATTTTTTGCGCCATTTATTTATTTATTTTTAAAGCCCTTGGTGCGTGGGGCATGCCCTTCCTAATCACTGCCTTAGTGCCATTAACCCTTGAATCTCTTTAAAACTGTCAATGGGTACTCCTGTTACAGCAGTTAGAGTCTCGGGTTTTACTGTACATAATCACAGGCTTTCCACCTGCAATAAACCTTGCGCCATGATATAACTTAACAAAATTTTAAAACAATGTCTAATCCTAAATCACTCTCACTTGTTTTCAGTTTTTGTTTTAATTATAGTTAGTAAAATCAGTTATTGAAAGTTAGTACCGGTATGTGCTTACAGTTTTAGATTCAATAATAATAAATATAAAGTAGACTATTATGGTTGTATAACTGCTTGCAAATATCAAAGGCCACCTTCCAAAAGTATATTTTAGAAAATGTAAAGTGGAAAAGTTATATTTATCTAGCCTTAGCAATACATATTGCTTTTAATCCTGATCCGATCTGTAGAGAAGGAAGGAAGCTAACTTCGACCCTAGTTACTTAAGTAAATAAATAACTTCTACCCTGTAACCATGCTGGTGTCGTGTAATTAACATGGTTACAGGGTAGGCGTTATCTGCTTACTTTAGTAACTAAGATCAGGAGTTAGCTCCCTTCCTTTTTACTGATCGGACCAATATGTATGGTTCAGGCTAAGTATCATTTATAATTCTTTAAAAAAAATTCATTTTGATCCCCCTGGCAATATAATGCTTGAGAACATAGCTAACTGTATGTTTACCTCTCCGTCTGTTCGTAATTTCCATAGCAGACCTTGAATACCTTTCAATATTTTTTTATTTTCGAGATTCATCATTCAATTGCTGAAGTGGTGCCATTTGTTAATTTAGGATTTTTGTAATTTTTATTTTTCTTCGTTTCCATGGAAACAGTTTGGAGTTTGTCCCAAAAAGCGATGCATTTTGTTTCTAGAGCAGCACTAAAATTTTTTTCAATATTTTAAAAGATAAATCAGTCGGGTACTGAAGTGGTGCCTTTTGCTTTATTTTAATGGAAACATTTTCAAAAAGGGTTAGATTTTGTTTCTGGAACAGAAATTAAATAACGCTTGATATTTTTAATGAAACTTTACATATATATATCAAGCAAGTGCTGAAGTTGTGCCTTTTAACATTTAAGGAATTTTTTGTATTTTTATTTTTATT
>JAULCD010182779.1:0-10779 GCA_032361085.1 Calliostoma canaliculatum
GCCTGACCCGGATATTTCCGTGAGCCGCACGGTAAGGGATATGAGTTTATGTGGAAACTGTATCCATTCTGAGCTGTTTTGAACATATCCTGCAGTAACTTGTTTTGAGGCTTCATCGATGGCTCTGGAGTTTCAACTAATATATTGTTGATGTTGGATGGCAGAAGGAGGTTAGGTTAACCTGTGTGTAAACAGGACTCAGCTGGTGACAGACTGGGCCGGTTGAGAGTAATTCCACACAGTTCACTTAATGCTGTCAGAGCTTCTGACTTTTTAAAAGTTTCTTCTCCCATTATTTTAATGTTGCTGTGGGTACAAAAAAACATCATTATTTAAACAATCACTTGACATTGTAAAAACGTAACATAAAAATATATTGTTTATTGAATTCTTTGCAAAAATATTATTGACTTTGTACAAGATGAGATCACTTTTTTCATAGACTTCAAAAGTTATCAAAATTTTGTTTTATAATAGCATTTGAACAAATATTATGTGGTGCCTGTAAAAACTTTAATAAATTATCATCCCATGTTAACATTATGACAAACTTCTTAGATTGTGTTATTAAAATAGTTTGCAACATGAAAATAGTGAAATATAAAACTGATTTAATGCAATTCAAGTCATTTTAATCTATCCGTTTCGAAACCGTTTCACATATTAACTTTCATCCTGACGATTAGTGTGCTAATTAGACAAATAAAAGAGCCACGTTTCAAAATAAAGAGAACATAAAGTAAGTTGGATTACGCAAATCTTAGCTGAGTCTAATGAAAAAGTTAATTCCACTTTCAAATTCAATCAGAGTAAACGTTATACTTCACGATTTAGCGTCTTTCATGGCAGAATGTTTTAAAAAAGCTTACTTTATGTTGATAAAAGAAGAATTACCAGCAATGCCAGACGTATTTGGTGCATTATATTTTTAAACCCTGTGTTGTACTTTGTAACAGTTACAAAGAACTTTTTACATCACATTTGTAGTAAATAATAAGTGTTTCTTTCGGAATAGTGAATCTTTTTAGGTGTATTTGTACCTGAATTTAAAGGATTAATGTAATTTGACCTTTTGAGGGATTAAGTAGCATGAAAGAGATGTTGTCTATCTTTGAGACATTTCAAGTCAATCGTTAACAATCGCAAACACTTAGTCAAGGTATTAACGCGATCTTGGTATAAAGACGATCGTAAGGAATTTTTGAAACAATGTCCTGTGGAGTTGTTCATATCATAGGCTTACGACAGTAGTAAGCCAGAAAGAAATATGGGACCGGTGTCGAATGGCACCAGTTCCAAAGCAATATCTACACTTACACAATCGTAAGAAAAGGATTATATTTTAGCACTTACCATCAACATAGCCTTAAACGCCTTTGACACACGGGTCGTGATTATCTATAAGATATGTCCGGCAATTCGTTGAAAATCACTAACACTTTATCTGAGACTGAGGATTCTGCTTTTCATTTTCTGTATATCATTTAAAGTGATGATGGAATCGTTAGTCAATTGTATAAATTCATCCCAAATAGTCTATATTTCACAGGAACGGTTTCTGACGGTCTGGGTCCAAAGCCATCTTAGGCTAAATTTATGATAAGTGCTAAATTTTAACATTGGATTACGACTGTCGTAGTGCATCGGTTCCAAATCGATTTCTGCGCTACGACAGTTGTAAGCTTATGATATGGAACAACTTTAAAGGGCATTGTTTCACAAATCGCTTACAAACATCTAATGCTTTAAAGAACGATGGCCTGGTCTTTAATTAAAGTCCACTAAGTTAACCAAGAGTTAATCATTGAATGGTATGTCTTTTTTAAATAGCATGTAAGGAATTATCCACCTTAAACCAAACGTTTAATTCCAATCCCAATTACCGAACGGTACTTTCAGTACATTCCGACCTTTTTAGTGTTAAAGTGCTATTTAGAAGAGAAACTGTTTTGTTCGTTGATAAACTACATCGAAATAAATTCAAGCTAGTGAGTCTTTTATTAAAACTGTAAATGTTCACCAGGGTTTTAAAAAACCCTCAGGCTGGATAGAAAACAAGCTCAACAAGATACCCTTTAAAATTCTGCTGAAAATCTGTTTGTGTTGATTAGTCTAAAAGAGCTACTTTTAGGGTTCTTTTATTCAAATTACCATGAATAGGTATTCAAAAGCCATTTGACGGATAGAATTAACATCTAAAGAGTGAGTGAAAAGTTCTATTTTCATACTGATCAGCGCTACTGATTTTTTGTTTGTTCATCACTTTAAAACAAGTTAACATTTTTTACATTTTATGTATCATGATTGATTGCATTTGATATTTCATATCGTTTTATTTTTTATACGTGAAGTTCAAAGTTTGGCTGTTTTAATTATTGCTGAAGTTTATAAAAGTTAAAACATTTAGCTAAAAAAACCACTGCACTCCGAAGGCCATTTGGGCTCTTTTAAACACATTACCACAGATAGGTCTTCAACAATTAAATTTAATCATGACAAGTGAAATAAACAACTGAAAAGTATTTTATGCATCTGCAGACTTTGGAAAGTAATTTGTTTAGTAACTTGTGTTTGACATTTGATATTTTTATCACCTCACTGATAAATAAAAAAGTTGACATTTTATACCTGTATAGGATGTTTTGTCTAATGTAATATCACTTAATGATTTCATGTTTGGAAAAAATTTCCTTGGAGACTGAAAATGCAATTTATAACAGGGCTGAAAAAATGAAGATTAAATTTGGTAATTCTACCATCTGCCAGAAGCGAGAAACTGAATTATAAAGCAGTTTTTGTTCTTGCCAAAACAAACTCTTGGATAGAAATCTAGACCTGATGAAACCATGCTGCTTTGTGATTCCCTCAGTCCATTGCAGTGGCAACAGAAGTAAATTGATTTTAAATGTAATATAAACCTGTTTTAAGATGTTTTTGGGAGATGTAATTGATTTCCTACTTCAAACCCGATTACACGTAAGCAGACATGAATTGTGTCAATACTTTGAATAGTAAGTACGAGGGGTGTCAGTTTTAGTGTTCTGTTGCTTCTGTCAACAACGTGCTTAAAGTGCATGTGTCTTTCACTGTCAGTTCCAAATGTTCAGTTAACATTTACAAATAACCAGGGAGGTGCATTGGCACCGATGTCACGCACAGACTTCATTTGATGCGAATGCATACCTTTTTGTGTTTTATTTCAAAACATTTGATAATACCCAAACTAAACGATACATCTGTAAATTTTACGTGATTTTCCCGAAAGTTTGAAAAATTTGATTAAGTGTACTAAAAAAATAATCTTTTAATAAGTTCATTGCAAACAAACAGAATTTTATTTTGCAGATCGTATGGATATTTTGAGAATCAATAGCATAGCAATAATAAGTCAGCTTTGCTGTTGAAAAAGATGACCTACTGTCAGTGAAAATGATCATATCTTCACAGAAACCTCGTAATGTCACAGCAAAGATTGTGTCTGGATTATTTATAGTGTTCTAATTACAATAATCCAGACACAACTAGAGATAATAACACCTATACAAAACACTGACGGTCAGCTAGTATGGGCATTATCACTGTAATTGACAATTGACAAACCTTATTTGAATATTGTGACAAGGAATGGGAATAGAAACTAGTAGTGGGTTCTCCAAACCAGACACAGATGCCATCAAAGTGATATATCGGATAAATATTTATGTCTAGTGCGTGATTTATCAGCAACCTCTGGACTGAATTACAATATGACCAAGTCAAATACAAGCCTTGCTGTGCATTCATCAATCACTAAAGAAATCTCATGAAACCAATAGAAAACGGCTGAATAATGTCTATACATTTTTTCCAGTGAATCCTTATAAGTTGTGTTGTATTATTTTATACTAACACTGACCAGGGTTGTGAAAAATTATTATGTCTTGAAATTGCTCTCAGAATATGGTCTCCCTACCACCAGTACTATATAGGTTTAGTTCATCTGCATATTGCACTTGAAAGTATCTGAGTATAGTTCAGTATTTGTGGATGTCGACTTATGGTTTTGTCGTAAGTTTACTTACGAACAAACCAGAAGCTGACATCTAAAAATCCTGAACTATGTACCATCACTTTTAAATGTCCCTAAACGAAGTTATTATCTGAGTAATTTTATCACCACAAAATATTTTGACGTTAATAATAATAACACCAACAGTTAGAGGTGAATTCAGCCTGCGCCCTCTGTTGGCGTTGCTGTTTCATTGTTGTAAAGCTGTCGTAAAGTATCCCCCTGACCCAATTGGTCTGGTTCACAAGTGCTAACAATCCTTTAGTTTACAACGAACCAATAGCATGGTTTATGTAGTAAATTTACTATTGCTTTGCAAAAGGGTTCATAAACGTTAAAAAAGCAATCGCCTTTGAATTAAGCTTGATTTTTGTCCATAAAGAAAAAAGCGGAAACAATTTATGTGAAGATAAATAAATATTTACTTATGACTTTCTTCTTTAAATACACATGATATGAACCAACGATCAGGCCCTCAATAATCAGGCCCTCACAGTCTTCCTCACGGCGAGCATAGGCTAAGTTGCTCTGGCACCGGTTCCAAAACAGTCTATGCGCTACGACAGTCGTACGTCAATGTCATATTACTTACGATCAACTTAGTCTAAGATTGCTTTGGGGAACAGGGCCCTGGACCCATGAGTACTAGCATATTGAATAGAGACTACAGTTGCAACACGCCAATGTCGTGTGACAGATACTACCGTATGTTATGCCTATCAGTGCCAGTTGAATAGCAAGTGAGGTAACAATCTCCTCCCCCATTTGTCATGGGTCCCGTTTCTCAAAGTGATTTTAATCTAAGCTGACTGCAAGTGCTAAAACATATCATCGACCTACAACTGTTTTAACGCAGACAATGCTTTAAAACCAGTGCCATTTGGCACCGGTTTTAAATAATTTTTTGCGTTACGACAGTCGTAAGCCTATGATAAGAAACAAATCCACAGGACATTATTTAAAAAGAAATTACGATCAACTTAGCCCAAGATCGCTTTGAGGAACAGGGCCCTGTACTCTACATCACACTCGAGCACATCAATCACTGAGGTCTAACATGACCTTGACCTATTTGTGAACAGAGTGAATGTTAAATTATCAATTGTTCTTTCGACATGACCAGCAAGTTGACACGTTCTTTCCTGTGACGCTGAATAGAAGGTATGTATATGTATGCACTCCTTGACCTCAGACCATTACAGGCGGCTTAAATTGAAATGCTCTCTCAGTGGCATTCTGCAGTTAATTTCCAAGTGTGGGGGCCGTTACAAAATCTTCTCGATGTGCGATGAAACGTTCTCGCCCACCTCCAAGTCGCCGTGTAGCTGAACCGTGAGTCAGATGCCGTTTCCATGCCCTGCAGACCACGCTTGTACTGACGCCAAGGATGTTGGGAACCTGGCGTTGTGTTGCTCGAGATTTAGCTATCCCCACGCATATGGCTAATTTCCTGACAGTCAATAGACGCCGTTGATATTAAAGGAGCATTTTTCTTTCCGAAATTGCAATCAATGCATAATTACATTACAAAAAATATTTATAAATTAGTGAAAACTGTTCCCGTTTTTTAATTGTCATCACTTGACAGCTATTGATTCATTAACCCTGAGAATTTAGTTGGTTTTAGTTGACCTTCAAAACTAACTACCCTGGGCCCTGTTTAACAAAGGCGTCATAACTTTACGATGTCACAACCCATGTTACTGGGTTAATTGATTTGGTTTACAAATGCCAATTTTTTTGTTAACTGTGCACTTTCCCCAAAAAACATTTATTGCATTTGTAGACCAAATCCATTAACCCAGTAACATGGTTTACGAAGTCGTAAAGTTATGACGTGAAACGGGGGCCTGTACTGTTGTAATCCTACCCTGGCAAAGCTGTTTTAGTAAAATTAATACGGGAGGATGGATGCCCAACACTATATTTAAATTGAAGTGCGGTAACTGGAAAATGTGTTGAATTTGGCAACAATGAACACATATACTGTTGCTATAACTGAAGGTAACGAAATAGCATGGGGAACAGAAAGTGATTTTGTTTCGTAATATATCACATTGTGCTTTGGAATATATAAAAGTGTACAGCTGTAAATTGCAATCCCTAACTTGGGGCTATATTCAACTGATGCTACTGCTAGCTCCTGTCTGTCATCCTTGACAAAGAGGTGTGTGTTCGTCATGTGTTGGGGCACAATTAGTATCGTCATGGAAAACTAGTTATCGAGTGAGAATTTAAAACAGAAGTAGCCAAGTAAGTTCTTGGTTTGATATGTAACCTTTTTGTTTCATTGACATAAAACACATGCAATCATTATCATTACTGGGAAAAATATGCACATACATTTACTGCTTTTAAGACCTAAAACTACGGATATGGCTGTAGCCACCTTGTGCTGCGAAAAACATGTTCTGTAATAACAGGAGCTTTTTTAAATGCAATATCACGAGTAGGTTTTCCCGCAACCTTGTCCAATTAAATTTCAGTGATTGGGAACGAAACAAAAGTTAGCGTGGTACTCAGAAGGTCATGTAATGTTGCTGTATGCAAAGGTAAAATGACTACATGGTGAATAAAATGCGATTTTGCTTCTATATATATCGCAATAGAAGTGTACACCATTATATTGCAATTCAAAACTAGGCAACGCGCAAGCCTAGTTATTTCTTTCCCAGATCCGGTCATCATCTCCGACAAGGAGGAAGTAGGAGTCGGTAACCTTTTCTTGGTCACAATTATTTTGTCTTGAAAAAAAAACAAGTTATAGAGTCAGGAATGTAATTTCTTCATAACACTGCCAGCGATGTCCTTGGTTTGATATATAATCTGTTTTTGTCGCGTTCATTGACATGAAACATCTGTTGTCCTTGTCATTACTGGATAATGTATTTTTTGTTCCTTGTCAAAATGATTTTAGAGTTGACGTTGTTATCCCCCGCAACGTGTTTTGCGGCGGGGGTTATTAACATGGACTGTGCGTCCATGCATTTTTTTTCTTTTCTGTAGCAAAACTCAAAAACCGTTCAAAATTGTTCAATAAAGTTTTGCAGTTAGATCACTCAGGTGCTAATGTGGTGCTGGTTGCTATTTTTAAATGTTGTAATTTCCATCATAGTTTGAATGGAAGCAGTTTGAACTTTGTCTCAAAAACGGGTGCATTTCGTTTCAAGAGCAGAACTCAAAATCTGTTAAATATTTCTCAACGAAACTTTGCAGTTTATATCAAAGTGGTGCCTTTTGCTATCACGGAAACTTTGTGATTTCGATTGTTTTTTTAGTTTCCCCCTCCCCAAAACCAAAAAAAAACCCCGGGTGCATCACATTTTCAGAGCAAAACTTGAAAACAGTTATTATATTTTTCAATAAAACAGGTAGATCAATCAGGTACTGAAGCAGTGCCTTTTGCTATTTTGGATTTATTTTAGTTTCCATGGAAACAGTTTGTCTCAAAAACTCGAAAATCGTTAAATAGTTTTTAACAAAACTTTGCATTTATTTGTTACCATTGCGGAGATGATTTGTCTTTTTGTTAGATTTGATTTTGTTTTAAACTACATATTGATATCGAGGATACGAAACTAATTGGGCAAAGTAGTAACATAAATTAACTGTAACTATATTATCTACATTTGAGTAGACAGGTGTAAGTAATACATTTAAAGTAAAAGGTTGCGCATTACCCCACAAAAAGATTGCGGGTTGACCCACATGTGTCTATTAAAAGAAACTGTAAACATAAAAAATACAATTTCCATTTGACTCCATTAATATACCTAAATAAATTTATTAACTATCATTTTTCAGTCAACTGAAAGAATGGGTGCTGTTAAGAAATGAGGCGGTCGTTAGAATGCAAAATATCAATTAGTTAGAACCATGTCATGTTAACGAAAATTATTAGTAAATAATATGATAAATAGAAATTTATTTATTTAAAATAAAATGTTATCTGCCAAATACCTTGGAACCAGACGATATAGATAGTTCTACATTAACAGGTTCCATACCTGAGCCAGCGTCAATAGTTTCCGTCTAAGTAGAGTGGGTTGTTATTGAATAACACATATACTTTAAAAAGGTAGATTCACCGCTATTATAATTACATTGAAGGTAACATTAATTGATGGCACGGTAAAGGTTTATTCTACCTAAATACATCAAAATCTCTAACCTCATCACCAAAACATCGTAAATAATAATCTTTAAATTGTCCAAAAATTCAAGGGTATGTCACCTTCTTTTCGTTTTGGTTCTCTTCAAAGAGAAAAAGCCTGGAGCATTATTAGAGTATCTTTTCCCAAAAACATACCGAACACTTTTTCCTAAAAATATTATTCCCAAAGAAAACAATTCTCCGGGCAGATTGTAGGCTTGAAACCTAATCAGTTCACTATATTAATTACGGTTATAGCATGGAACTCTTGTTATCTGTAGTACATTTATCCTTGGCTCCGGGCTCTTAACTGATCATGAAATTAATTTTAGGGAACTGATTCGTTCAGCAAGCGGAAATTAATGTGATGAACTAGTCAGCACATTAATCAGATCTAAACCCGATTAATCATTTGTGGTATGAACTTAGGAGACGTGTTTACCGACGTCAGTCAACTTATGAGAATTAGTCATGACCTTGCAGCAAAAATGGATGAACAATCTCATTGCTCTTCTCTGCTTGAATTAGAGCGAATAGAGGACAAACCCGTGGGGTTTCCAGTGATTCCGCGAGCACTGGGGAGAATAGGACCTCAGTAACCCCATGCCTGACGTACAAGCCAGCTAAAATGGGAATTTTTGTGTAGTTTTTCTTTCTGTCAGTCTCTTTTTCTTATCTGCTACTCCCTCGGTGTGCCTCTTGTACACCACATGTGATATAGCTGAACTATTGCTGAAAGCCATGTAAAAACTCTACTTCACTTAACTTCTGTTGCACAATTACTACACAATCAGTTTTTAAGACGCAAATAAGTTTGTAATTTCAATATTCAAAATGACAGATAAGTTGAGTTCACCAAGGGTTGAAGCTGATTACGATACGTGTTTGCTTGTCTTGTGAGGTTGTCATCAGAGTTCAATTTCGATTTCTTAGCTCAGAATTATATGCAACATGAAACATGATTGATCCTGATTACAAGCCAATACTTGTTACATTGTACTCTTCTGCTTATTATCGGAATCGGTGATGTAGTGGTTAGAGCGTCTGCTTAGAAAACCGAGTGAGTGGTAGGTTCGAGGTTCGATCCCTGGCCGTGTCAGATCAAAAGACGTCATAAAAGATGCACTCTTGCGATGGTTTGTCGTAAGGACTGGTTGGCTCAGAGTCAGAATAATGTATTGTTATATAGCAGTGTTTTGTTACTAATTAATATTATAAGTGATTGAAGAGCTCGTAAAGTATAAGCAGGACAGGGAGCTAACTCTAATACTAAAAATGGATCAGGGAATTCCCCACCTAGGAGGCTCATGATGAATCCATACAGAGCAAGTAACAAAGAAAACTTCTAGAATGTAACTTGGAGTATAAATACGGAGCCTTTCGCCTATTTGGACACAATTTTTCAGAGTATTTTCAGAGAATCTTCAGAACATTTCAGAAGATTTTAAAACATGTGTGGACACAATTCAAGACAAGCTTTTATTTCAACATTCCTGTGCTGTTACTGATTTTCCTAGTTTTAAATACATTTGACAACAGGGGCTACTTGGTGAATATATTTTGTGATCACTTACTCTGTATTTAGATATTATTATCATATCACCATGTACTGCTATTTTATATTGTATCACTACTCTATTTTGTACTGTCATTGTAAGTTATGTACATTAGTTTGTATTTATTTGTAAGACATTTGTTGATTGCATAATATTTCTTTGTTGTCCGTTAGTTTTAAACTTAAATTTGTTGCGTACAGATTTTTAAATAGATCAATTTGGGAATCAACACGTAACAGTATCTAAGTGGGATATTCATAAAAATTGCGACGCGATGTCTCCGTGAGCTAGCAAGTTAAATATTGGTGAAAGACCCGATCCGGTACAAGCAGACACACAAACATGCATTGGAACATTTTTGGCAGCTAGGTACCACTCCCAGCAGTAAAAAACCGTTCTAAAGGGCCGTGAGAACAAGATGCAATGCTTACATCACCCTTGGTGCGTCAATACTCGTATGTTTCACAGTGCCACGCTAGGTGTTCCCCCTACCGTGAAGTTTGATGTATATAACGGAAACATTGTTGAAAACGGCATTTAGCCGTAACCCTTCAGCCTCAACCTACTTATTATATTTTTACAAAAGAAAGGAGAAACCAAAGAGTTCCTGTTTGTGTCACGTCTGTGAATATGTGGCACTGACAGGAACGCTTTGTTGTCTTCTTTCTCAGTGCAGCTCTGCTACAGGTCTACTGTCTCGTAACACCGTCGCCCTTACACGTACATCGACCTGGTGCTGGAGGAATAAAGGTGATAAAGGTGCAGCTTTTCTTGGTTCATTTTATCCTGTGGCAAGTAAATTTATAGCCATACTCGGGTTACCTTCCTACTTCACTTTGTAATAAATAGTTAGGAGGCTTTAATGTGTTGCATTTATTCTCAAGAAATCTTTATGCCCCAAAAAACGATTGTTATACTGTTATTAAAGATGTGCGATTCTTGATTAAAATGCCCCCCAGTTCATAAGAACTTCCATTGCTGGAGGTTAAGTGTTTTACTTAAAAAAAGAAGATTATAATCGA
>JAULCD010182890.1:0-10779 GCA_032361085.1 Calliostoma canaliculatum
TTAACGACGGCATAAAGTTATGACGTCTTCGTGAAACGGGGGCCTGTAGTTTACGACCTAGCTTACATGCCTATTTAGTCTTACAATAGTTGTACCGGGTAAACTACGGCAAGTGTCCTCAGCCTTACATGCCTATTTAATCTTAGGATAGATTACAAGGTGCAATAGTCGCTGGATAGCTGTATCGGTGCATTACAGGGAGTGTTTTCAGATTACATACACAATTAATATTAGGATAGCTTTTTAAGGTGTAATACGGCGAGGGTATTAAGTTACATACCTATTTAATCTTAGATAAGCTGTGGTGTTAAATACGGTGAGTGTATTCAGGTTACATACCTATTAAATCTTAAGATTTAAACTGGAGCCTAATCACCTTTACTACAATTCTAGTAACCAATAAAGTTTGTTCGGCACCTTTCTCGTGCTTTTCTATAACGAACAGTAAGTTGACTACTGCTTTGAATAAAGTGTGGACTATGACTCCTCAGAATCAAATCAGGCGTTGATCCAGTCAGTTGTACGTGTGCAGTGAGGTTACACAAGATATTAATGGAAATGCAACATTTGAGCTTGCAAGACATTACTCCTCAGTTCTGTGAAAATCAATGATTGCATTTTACTGTTTCAAGCCAAATTTGTCCAGATAAACGAGGCAAGATTTTATCCCTCCCCGCCTAAATACATATTAAATTTTGACGCCAATGATGGCTTCGTTCGTTATACTTCGAAATTTAGCTTTTAACTGTGCTATAATAAATATTGGTTTAATGATTGCCAGTTTTACACGTATCCTACAATTGCTTTTCATCCAGTCTCTACATTTTAACGTAGATATAGCTTGCAATTCAAAAGTAAAAGAACATCAATTCAGATTATCGAATTTAAAATTGGTTATACTGTGCCTATTTTAAAATAATGTGCTAAGTAGGTAATTTGTTCCTGGCAGATTGGAGCAAATATTATGCATTAGTATCCGAGAAAGGTATACGACATGATGTATCAGTTTTAATTTTTGTTGCAATTAGTTTGATGGTGACAACATTTTAGATTTGTGGTAATCCGCCTGGTTTGTATATTGAATAATTTATCTCACACCAGCTGCAAATGATAACTTTTATAAAATAATTCTAACATCAGATGATTTTGCATTTTGTAAATACAGAACAAGAGGTTACAGTTGGTGATTTCAAACCAAAAACATGTGGCAACTGATTAGACATGTCAATTAAAAGCTAAAACTTTAATTAAACTTGTGACATTGCTACTTTTGTTATCTTTATCTTGTGAAAATTGCTAAACAAATGTATAAAACAAAACCTCAATTTGTAAAGTTGTCAGATTATTCTTGTATGTTTCAACGCACATACTATTCAATCGTTTGAACAATCTAAAATCATAGAACATCCATACGAATATGTCCTCAATTAATCAGTAAAGCATATGTGTTCCCAGCTACAGCAAGGAATATACACACATATCCTCATTTGATCAGTAATGTTTGTATACGGTATGTGTCTCAGTTAAGGTGAGGAATGTACACACACACGTGTTCCCGGTTGACCTGCTTACTTTATGTGGTTGACCATAGTTACGGTGTGGAATTTATCACACAAACATGTCTCTAGTTATTTTACCTACTTTTCGATATTATTACATTTACAAATGCATTATCTCCTCTGGTTTTCTTTTAGATGAAAGTGATGTGTTTACAGCATTGTAATCAGCATGAAGTAAAATATTTTAACACTAAGTGGAAGCACCTGCCATTCCAAGGAACAAGGATAAAACTAAGCGAAGATATAGAGGATATGTCAAACAAATTGAATATCTCATCGAGTGGTCTGACAAAGATGTATTGATAAAATATCAACTTTGTCAGACTACGAGTGAAACTCGAGTAAAAATATGATTTTTATTTTAACTGAAAAATGCAGTATTTCATCACTTAAAATATAATAAATCAACATATACCGTGTGTGTCCCAAGTAACTGTATGAAATTTTCACACAAACATGTTTCCGGTTGATGAGTAAAGCTTGTATATTGTGTGTGTTCTCAGTTACTATGTGGAATACACAGACACAAATGTTTCCAGTTGATTTTAAAGTACTAAGCTAGGGCAAATGCCATGTTCGCTCAAAAATTAGTATTGGGGAAAAGGACAAAAGCACTGACATAACGCATTTGGAATACCAGCTAGGTGAAATAATATCATCAATTACCAAGCGAGCATACGCAAGTACGTGTAAAACATGTTGTATAACCATAAGAAACAACAACTCCACTTAGGCACCGTCAGGTATCTACCAATAGCTCGTGTTTCCCGCCTTAAAAACGAGATAACCTTAAAGTTTGATATCCACGCAGCTGCTGAGATATTATTTTACCCACTCCAAGCTCAATTTAAGCACGTTGACAGCGAGGTGGTAACAGAAAATAAACAGCAATGGACCAAATTAACAGCGCACTCTCACCCTCTTACAAAAACAGAACGTGCATATTATCAGGGCCATCACCACCTAAACGTATCCACATAGTCTGTCTTAGGATGAAGCTAATCAATCATCGTTCTAGATGCAGTCAGTAATTATGCCAGAGAAAATGTGCGACATTTCCTATAAAATTGGCAGGGATAAAAACCGATTTACACAATAACATCCAATGTCCCTAGTCAATGTGCTAAATGTTTTAAATATCAGTTTTTGGTCTGAGAATGTTAACTGGTACCAAAGAACTATTTGTATACTTACAAAGAGCAAACTTTAAAAACATTTAATAATGAAAATGGTTGGGAAATGTCTGAAACCTGAAGCGATGTTTACATTAATTATTTTAATAATGCAAATGAGCAGACTCGCAATATGGAATATTCGTGGCATTGTCAAAAGAGAAAACAAACTCTCTTCCCGCCTAGACCAGTGTGATCTAACTAACGTTTGTGTGCGAGACTTGGTTAATGAACACAATGAAACATTCTCTAATGTGGCAATGACAAATTTGAAGTTTTAACACAATATTCTGTGGGTTGTCTATCAAGCAACAGAGGTGCAGGTGGTTTGACTAACTTCCTCTGGAAATCTGACTTGTTAAAGGTCACGCGACATGACAAAATAGCAGTTACTGTATATTAAAGGTGAAGATACAAGTTAATACTATTTGTAATTGGCACTCACCTTCCTTCCACCAATGTTTTAGATTGTGCCTCCCCAGAAGCACTAGATCTTACTATTGCGTTCTATGACAAATATGCACAATAAGGTCAGACTGTTAAATTAGGAGACTTTAATGCAGATTTCCGCACACATCTTTAACCCCATTTGGAATATGCAATTGTCAGAGAACACTTAGTCAAAGCAATCTTACAGCTATTGTTCTAGAAGATGATCCATCTCAACATACGTTTTAACTAAATGTAAATCTGCACGAATTGAGTATACCTCTGTGAAATACAGAATACCTCCTCTTTGTAACAGGTTATACGATTAACACAAGCAGTGCTTTACTGTGTATCTGATCACCTGCTTGTTTATGCTTACCTCTCCTGCTCTAATAAACACTTTGGTGGTGACTTGTTTTAAATGACTTGGTGTTATTTCGATATAATACTTAGATCCACTTTCAAAAGATGGGCTTCGATATCAAATGTATAAGTTCCCCATAAAACAAATGATGTGAGATAAGTTTCCAATGCCTACCTTTTCCACATTATCTACCCTCACGTTAATACACTTCGTCCTCCGAGGATGAATAATTTCAATTCGCTCGTGGAAGAAACTTAGTTTCTGACCTCCCATAAACTCTTCAACAGTATAGATCACCTTAGGTATTGAACTTAAATTAAAAAAATAGAAGTTCAATGGTGTTAGATCGGACGATTAAAGGGGATAAGGCATAACTTCAAAGCCACAATTGGCGACATTAGACATGTCATATGGACTGTATGGACAGCAGTGTCTTGAAGCAGTAGCACACCAACTCGGAGTTTCCCCTTTTGTTTTGTCTTATGAAGAAATTGTACAGTTATAAAGCGCATCTTATCTAGACATAGTCCCTGCCCAAGAGCGCTCAGTCATATGCTTTTTTGAAGAGGGTGTTTTGCAGGGCAGATCCAAAGCTGCTGACATCCGTTGAAAGCTTGTTCCACAGAACTGTTTCAGTAAGTTGTGGTCCAGGCTAGTGGCACAACCATCTGCTGTTGGCATGCTGATCGCAGTGGTTTTTCTAGCTGATACAACCATCTGATGTCTTGTAAGTACGCTGGAGCTAGACTGTGAGTTATTTAAAGACAAACAACAGCAGTTGAAAATAATTTTCTGTCTCATTCTCTGTCTGCATCAACCAATGCAACATTTTGAGGACTGGTGTTATGTGGTCACGCATTTGAGAGCATGTGATCACTCTGGCAGCTGTATTTTGTACGCGCTGTAGTTTGTCTAGATGCTGCTGCTGTTGATTGCCATTAAGGAGACTGTTGCAATAGTCAAGTCGTGCTTGCATTTTGGAGGTGGCGCAGTTTTAATGTACTCTCCATTAATATATAGAGTTTGGCCCCAATTATGATCCAATCGTTTGCATCCTCAAAAGTAGACACCATCACCTGGCCAGCAGAACAATCTTACTTCGTTTTTTTGGAGCGGGAAAACCATAAAGTTTCAATTATTTGCTCTGGATCTTTGACTAAGGTTCAAAGTGATGGATGCATATTTTATCCTATGTTACCAATCTCTGGGAGGAAATTATCCAGATTAACCTGACAGCGAGTCTAAAGTGTCCCTTTAGTAGATCTCGCGCGACTGCAATACTGAATGACTAGTGCAATATGCCAATCACTACATGCCAAAAGCTGTAAATAATGATGTAATGTATTGCATTATTTATAATTCATAATGTATTTTTGGTGATATAAAGGACAGAATCTTTATAAACGACAACTTCTTTGTATCTGATGATATCCTTGGTAATCATTCTTGCTGGACAATGGTATAAGAAGCTACATCAAAACGTTGCCCCATAACGCTGTATAAAGTAGTTGTTATCCTTAATACCGTCAATCCTTTTCTAAAATGTAATGTGTAGATGAATTGAATTGTTTCAGGTTCATACCAAGACAACTACCACCAGTGACACTGAACGATCTCCACCAGCGGCCAGAACCTTTGGCATGTGCTCAAATGGTAGATCCTGGTTGTGATGAAGAGACTTTGAAACACGAGGTATGTTTTAATGTTTTCTGAAAGGTAAATCATTTATCATAATTTTATGAAATTTTGGTTTGAATAAAACGTTTAACCCTGAGGTTCAATAGACTTCACATGTAATACATTAATATGCTGATGGTCAGTGAATAAGGTCAAGGTTCAGATAAACGATTTATGTGGGGCTTATTGACATCTTCAAACAAAGTTTCTCTCAAAATTAGTATTCTGTTTTTCTTTAGAGGGATCTTCACTTGACAAAATTATGTTTTTACCCAAGCCTAACAAGAGCAAGATTACTCTTAGGCTTAATTTCAAGGTATTTTTTTAACTATTGGTAAATAAAACAAACGGTTCACGAACCTTTACATTTTAAATGTTAACACTAATTAAATTTAGTATCTTGATGCATTTTGGACAATAATAAAATTATTAAATTAGCTTACTGTGACCACTTTTGGACGAATCTCGTGAGTAACAGTTTCGTTGCTAATTATAACCACAAACATAAATTTGGTAAATACAACATAAACGATTTAACGAAAGTGTATTGTAAGGAATGTACTTTTATTGTTAAAGTTTATTTAAAAAATATAATAAATATTACCATGGAATTTAGGTAATAACATTTTTCTTACATAATAAAAAGGTCAAAATGACCTAAAAACGAAGAAAATTAGCTACATCACTACATCACAGAGGCCAGTATTTGTATTTGAACCAATACAGGTTAAAAATATGACTTTTTGCACACCCAGTTTGTCTTGTTTAAACACAACGAAAAGTTTCTATGGTTACATGATGAAGTGGTAATAAAAGTATATAGTTAAATCGGTTTATTTGTTCATAGCTTAGCATTTATATTTTTCACGATTCAGTGAAGGTGGTTTAAATTTGTCATGGCCTTACAAAAAAAAGTAAACCAAATTAATACAATTCCAACTTTATCTGCCCTCGACCTGAAGCATATATCTTGGTCACAATGAACCTTTTTACTGCAATACTATCAAAATGTTTAATTCAAGTGCTTCTGATGCATGGCCAAAATTCAATGCAGTTAAGCCCTAGATGCAACTAAAATGTAAATAAGGATCCACATTATTGCACGTTTCATATCTTATGATGTAATTTGGATAAAATGGAATAAGGTATTTTATATGGGTTACAATTTATTTGAGGTGTTATGAGGCAACGCTTTTAGTGTAGCTGCTTACATCGTTGTAAATTGCTGGACAAAGGTGTAAGAAGCTACACTGAAACGTTGCCTCATAACACTTTAAAGATATGTTATCCACAAAGCATTTTGTTCTAAATACCCTTCACAAATTTCGAAATTGACAGTTAATTTGTAGATGAATTTAATTTTTGAAGGTTGATGCCATGGCAACTGCAGCAACTAAGATAGTTTATCCCCAGCCACTGAACGATGACCTCCAGCAGCCAGAACTTTCAGCATGTGCTCAGGCAGTAGGTCCTGGTGAGAATGGAGAGACAGGGAAATACGAGGTAATTATCAAAAACCCTAAGTATTAGATTTTGAATAAGGACCTATGGTTTAAGCAGATCCTATTTAACATTGCTTTTGGCTTGAAAATACAATTCCTTTCATTCAGTAGCTATACAAATGAATCTGCTTTCAAACTTGGTTAGGGTTCTACCCGCAGCTGGCTTGTTTTGTTTAATTAAAACTGTTGAATCTTGAAGTGTTTCCTAAATTGACTTCCTAGTTAATGCATAAAGACTTTGGTGTTATTTGCCATATACACAATTTATGCTAGGCCTAGATCTTTGAAAAGTAAAAACATTCTCAAAATTATAATTATTTTCTTCTTTGGAGTGGTATTCAGCTGATAAGATTCAGTTGATAAATTTACGTTGCTGTAGACCAGGCCACTTAACCATTAGCTTTGATTTACAAATGTTGTAAACCGCGTTTTTCACAGAAAACAACGTTGTTTTTAATGACTTATAGCATTTGTAGAGACAGACTTATTGACCTACTGACATGGTTCGTGACGTCATACATTTACAACGGGTTTGTAAATTAAAGTGCTGAGCTGTTAAAAGTGAGACCTGTCAGCAGCCATTCGAAAATGACTTTGCCGTGTACCAGCAGGCACTATAACGCCGTTCTGCAGATAATATTCCTAACAGTCTTAAAAAAGGATGCATAACCTCATTTTCTGACCACTCCCTGGGGTATTGAGGAGAGGAAGGCCAAGGCCATGAGTCAGTTTTGAACCACAGCCCAGGGGTTGGTGTCTCCAGTATCAAGTCCCTGTACATCACAATACCACCTACTGGGCGTGTCCTTTCATTTGACCTGGTGAATCTTGACTAAGTTTGCTAAAAACCTGTCAACCATACTACTTTAATAGAAGCCCTTTGCAGCTCTGGAAAACCCCGACAATCAATTTTCTATAAAGGACATTCAACACCCCATATTAAGTACTTTCATACTTTTAGATGCTTTAACAAGAGAGTTTGTTCAAGTCCTTTGTCTTCAAAATATATCAATTTGTTCATTTTCATCTCTGAACGACCGTTAATGTTAATGCCTGGTACAGCGATCAAGGTTCATGCAATGTAAAAAAGCTGACATTCCCAGCCGATAGTCAAATGTCGAGCACTTAAAGTGAGCTTCTTTGATGGGCATTTTCTAAAAGTTGGTGTGATGAACAATGAAGGTATTCTTGGATATCAACTTCTTTATTGCAATATGTGCGACGTTTCGGCGTAGAAACTAACACCGTGTTCAAGCAAGTGGTGTACATATTTGTGAGGATACAGGTTATATACATATGACATAATTAGAGTACAATGGTGAGGAACATGAATTGATGTTTACACACGAGACAAGGTTGATTTGTAAGAGATGTATTGACAAGGCTGATTAGGTTAATAGATTAACAATGCTTAATTGGCCTTTCATGTACTGATTGAAAGCCAGTTTGACATGGACAGTATTGTAATAGTATTACAGTAAAGTAAAACTTAAGATTGTTTGGTATCGAGTTCGTAATAGACACTTAGTATGTAATACCCTTGATCTCTATTTATGCTTGGTTGGAATCTTTTGATGTTGATTGCTTTTTGCAGTTTTCTGATCTTATAGTTAGCATGATTGCAGGTGATTACTTTGATATTGTCCCAATGGATGTTGTGGTTAGGGTTGTGTTTGATGTGGTTAGAGATAGCAGATTTTGAGTCTTGTTTCTGAACTTGTTTCCGACGTAAGTTGCACCACAATCACAGGAAACTTGGTAGACTGCCCCTGTGGGGTTATCTGGGTCTGATGTTGGTCGGCCATTGGCTTTGAGGGCGTTTTGAAGGGTTTTGCATCTATGTTAGCTTGATCCTTGAGGAGTCTTCTGATCTGATGGCTGGCTGTACCGATGTAGGGTAGGCTAATGGTGAATGGGGCTTTTGGTGGCGTGGGGTTTTGACTTTGGGATTGAGGGTGGCGGTAATGGTGGAGTCTACGAGTCTTGCTGGATAATCATTGTTAAAGTGAGCTGTTGATGTTTTGACGAAAGTGAATTGTTTTATACGCACGTTTTACATTTACATTAACCACCGTTGACAAGGACGAACACAAATACTATTCTATCTCCTTACCTTATTCCGAACAACAAACCTATTTAAACAGACAAATATTGAGTTTGTGTGCTAAAAGGGTGTTAAGGGGTGCTAAAAGGTGCTTATGATAGAAATAGCTGATGATGATGTTTACACAATGTCAGCCTCCAGTTGCTTGTCACGGCTATTAAAGTTGTGAAATGGCAAAGCTTATTACCTTGTTTACTCAAAGCTTCCTGACCAAAATGAACAGATCTGACGTAAGGGGTAGAAATGTAACAGCCAATTGTGACATAAACGATTTAACTAATTAAAACACGTACTATATAGCTCAATTAAGGATGGGCGACGCCTTACATTTTAAAGCGAAGCATCTCAGAACAAAGTTAATATTTTAGTTTCATATGTGATTTAGGTGGCGCTTAACTTTCTGTACTCCGAGCATTTATTTTGTTCGTTGTTGGGGTTTTGTAGGATTATTTTTTGTTGTTGTTTGTTTGTTGTTGTTTTTGTTGTTGTTTTCGTAGTTTGTGTTTGTTTCTAAACAATAGATATTCTCTTTTACAGGATACAAACGTTCCTGTGAAGGACTGGAAAGAAGCTGTCAATTTACAGATAGAAATAGGTGTGGATTTTAGGTGTGGATTTATCCCATATCAATTCGACGATAGCCTCCCATTTTGTCATCTAATTTCTTTATTTCAACACAGTGTATAAAACACACAAGAAAGAGAGAGAGAGAGAGAGAGAGAGTGAAAGAGAAAGAGAAAGAGAGAGAGAGAGATAGAAACTTCTTTCATAATTTGATGTTGCTGTTGTTATTGATCATGAGTGGAAATTAGGAAATATCCTATGTGTAGATGATGACAATGAGGAATCCTTATCGATGGTCTGGTTCCTATCGACAAGACCATTTTTGTGGGGACCGAATCAGTGTGAAACGCTCATGAAAAGTTTTTGAGAGTGACTTTACAAAGTGAACTTTAGCAGCCTAACAAACAAAAAATTAACCTCGCTCTTTTTATATTATACAGCAAAGACTGTTTTCTACGTATGTGCTAAAAGTGAAGCATTTGGCAGGTGGTTTTACAAACGAAGTTAAAATAGGACCATTTTGGCCTTTTTCCAGACAGTGGGTAGAAAAAATATGCAAACAAATTGCGACGTGGCAGAGCATCATTTAGGCACGATTCAAGTATTTCTACTTGCTGATACCCCTTAGTAATAAAACATACTAGTTTTAACTAAATACATGGCTTTCACTTTGTATACGATCAAATACAAAAAGGACTAATATATCAAAAATTAAAAAATTCCAATTAGCAGTATACATAATTTAGCATATCATTTTGACTTCTCAATGTTCATTTATTTGATAAGACTTTATATAAATGCAATTAAGCATATCGTTTTGACCTCTGGGTGTCAATTTATTATAAAAATTATATAAATAAATATGTCATTTCACCGACTATGTGATTTAGTAATTTTAAAATTCAAATATTGTCTGTGTAAATTATAGACGAACACACTGAGGATATTTCTGAAAAACAATTTTGTAGACCCCTGTGCTCGAAAACATCATGCCAATCATGAACTAAATGAAAGGTTGACAAAAGTTAAACTAAGTCCCTTCTATTAACTTTAAGCAGTATCGATTAGAAAAAATAATCTAAAATCTAAGCCACCTCAAAGCTTTGGCTGATTTGAAATGTATTGACTCTATTGCTAATCTTAAGTTTTCCCTTCCTCGCCATGAACTACACTGTTATAACAGTGCACCTTCTTATAGTGCCCGATTCTGTTGATCATATAAGGGGATATGCACTACCTATATAAAGGTTCATAATGCCAAATTAGGTTCAACTGTTTCACACATTTTCAGCAGTTGAAACATCATGTTATTTTCTATTGGAAGTAATGATAAATAAAAATATCAACTCCAGAGAATAATCAAAATCGTTATCTGTGGAGACAGATTCCATTGGACATTCTGGCAATA
>JAULCD010183001.1:0-10778 GCA_032361085.1 Calliostoma canaliculatum
ATTTGGCACTAACGTCATTTGCACGAGGAATGGATGGGTTTTGCTAACGTTTTCCGAGATTCGAATGATAGGGATCCTATTTCGGATACAGAGATGTATCATCAAAAAAAAATCAAAAAAATAAAATTACATTTTGTGAAGTTTCTTTAAGCTCAGTGTATAAAAGGTAAGCCCCATATGTCTATTGCACAACTACTACGAGAGTGAATCTTATTTACAAAACCACCCAAACAACAAATGTGGTTTGAAGAAAGTCATGAGTGAGGATAAGAAGTTTAACATATCGTTTCAACAAAATCTAAAATACACTTGTTTTTCAAAAGTCTAAATTGCATCTGTTGATAAATCATGTATTGTGCTTGAACTTTGTCATCGTCACATTTTGTTATGTTCAGCAATATCCAATCAGCTGCAGCTTATCTCTTACCGTGCGGCTCCCGGAAATATTCGGGTCAGCCTTAACCTGACCCGGAAATTTCCGAGAGCTACATGAACAAAACAGGCGGTGATGTTGAGTGAGGCACTAATTAGAATAGGTGAAACCCTTAAACATTCCGGGACACGCCACTCACTCTAAAAAAATATGCCGCACGGTAAGGGTTAAGATGTTTACGTTTCATACATTCAGAAGTGTCATCGAGCATATTTTCACAGGTGTAAGAAAGCCATGCCTCACCTACAGCCATAAGGGCGGAAATATAGAATTTCACCCAAGTGTCTTCTTATACTAAATATGAAATATATCAACAACAAGTTGACGAAAGTGTAAAACTCCGAGTATTGTTCCATTTAACTTCAGGAGACACCAGGGTCAGATTTTATTTATCATTTAAAATTAATGTATGACACGCATCAACAAGTTTATACATGGTTTACTGCTACTGTGAGCCAGAACAATGCTGATTATGCCAATTGTAACGTCATACTAATTTGATAATGGTGTGTCTTGATGTCATGCCGAAAATATCGCTACAATGATATGAAATCATGTGTAACGATATTTTGTAGAAGGTATGCTTTTTCTCACACAAGCGACATAGTCTGTGGGAGCCAGTTTTAAATGACAAAAAAGTTTTCGCCACATCTGTAACTAGTGTAAACATTGTCATTGTATTGTTTTTTTAAATATAAAACAAGAAGACACAGTTATCGATATCCCCCACAATGGTATACTATAAACGCAATTCTTTGTTTAAAAAATATTTAACGGTTTTCGAGTTATACAAAAAGTCTAAACTGTTTCCATGGAAACCCGGATAAAAGAAATTACAAAATTCCTAAAATAGCAAAAGGCACCATTTCAGCACCTAATTGATCTAGCTGCAAAGTTTTGTTGAAACATATTGAACGGTTTTCGAGTTCTGCTTCGGAAACAAAATACACTTTTTGTAAGACAAAGTCTTAACTGTTTTCATGGAAACTTGGAAAAAAGAAATAACAAAATTCCGAAAATAGCAAAAGGCACAATTTCAGCACCTAATTGATCTACCTGCAAAGTTTTGTTTCAACCTATTAAACTGTTTTCGAGTTCTGCTCCAAAAATAAAATGTTTCCAACGAAACTGAGAAAAATAAAACCACATAATTCCAAAATTAGCAAAAAGCACCACTTTAGCACCTGATTGATGTACCTGCAAAGTTTTGTTGACTGTTGACATTTTGAACTGTTTTCGAGTTCTGATTCGGAAAAGAAATAAATAAATGCACGATAAGGCGGTCGCACGGTCGCACGGTCGCACGGTCGCACTAACAGAGTCCTTTTAATACCCTCGCAAAACGCGTTGCGGGGGATAATAAAGTGCTTTTTATGTAATAATTATCAATAAATATAAATTGATTATGAGCGCTTTTCCATTTAGCCAATTGGTTGCCTTTACAAATGTTTTGTTGAAAACGGCGTTAAACCCTAACTCACACACACACACGCCTTTACAAATGTTAAACTTGTAGGAGACTGTTCGCTTTCCAAAACAAATTGTTTGGGGGTTTATGTGTTTTTAAGGCTTGCAAATCCTGATCCATAAAGAACGCGGACAGTTTACAACAAGTTTTATACGTTTTTAAGATTTTTGCCACACTATTTGTAAACAGGGCACTTTTGTAAAGGAAAACTTCCTTTCTTTAATACGAAAGTGCACAAACATTACCAATGAAAAAAAGTCTTGGTCCAGAAACCTGTACAGTAAGCATATGTGTAACGATTTAGGCAAAGGTTTTGGGGTTTGTTAATCAACTCGATTAATCCAATTGCAAGGACGCATACACTATTATGTCCTTTCACCTCAAAGTGCTAAATGCAACAAATGTTTCAATGTCAAATTTTATTCTAAATAGACTGTTGAATGTCGATCCTTTGTCGGAGCTCTTTTAAACAAAGTAGCAAGAAATAGGCATTCAACAGCGTAAGAAAGTCACATTTTTAATTTCAACTAAAATTTAGCGTGGCATTCTAAGAATTTCAAAGTTGGGATTTTGAAAGTTTTGTCATTTAATTTTAGTTTTGTCATTGTATTTTGACCTATACGAGGGCTTGTTTGTTTTCAGTTGTCTTGCTACTCGACGTAGATTCAATCTATAGTGCCAACTGCAACACTAATGATGAATGTCTGAATGGTGGAAGTTGTCCCACACCTGGCACCGCAGTTTGCACCTGTGTTTCGCCTTATAACGGGGATACGTGTGAAAATGGTAAGAATAATACAAACTATGCTAAACAAAGTATAAACCAAAGTTGGTAAGAACTAGGAAGCACATCAAAGATCACTTTTATGCCGTTTCGTAAAGCCATGGTTTATCTGCACCCTGTACCGTATTACTGTTCGAATAGGACTAGTTTCTACACTTGAAAATCGTTGTACATTGTGCACTGTCCAACCAAAAAGACCCGGGTTTTAACAAGTGCACATGTCCTAGTTTTCCAGTGCCAAAACCGTTGTTAACTGTGCTATTTTCATAAAAGGTTTGTTTTACAACGATTTGGACATTTGTAAACCAAACCAATTGGTTAAGTGATACTACACTGAGTTGGATAATGTACAGTGTACACCGATTGAGACGTTTATAAAAAAGCTAAAGACGCTTGAAAAGGTCACATGCAGTGGAATCTGTCTTAACCCTTACCGTGCGGCATAGTTTTTAAAAAGTTATGCGGATGGCGTATTATTGTTTTTCAGAAATTTGCCTGTACCAGTTAGTGTCTCACCCAACGTCACTGCCTGTCTGTTCATGCAGCTCACGAAAATATCCGGGTCAGGCTACAAGTAGCCTGACCCGGATATTTCCGTGAGACGCACGGTAAGGGTTAACACGACGCTGTCTAACCCGGAGTTTTCTTTCAACTGGACTTCTCACTGGTCCCGACGCTAAGACCGCCATTTTATTGGTATTAGCATTCGTCAATTCCGGACTATGTTCCTAGTGCCTAGTTGAAATTCACTGTACATTTAAAATGCAATGACTTTATTTTCGATTAAAAAATCAAGGTAGTATTTATGGCCCCAGTCACAGTTTAGTGCTACAAGGTTAAACAAAACATATCCCTGATATTTGTAATATCAGCTCATTATATATACATCGATTACATTCTTATCTTAGTTTAAAAACGCTATTAATTTAACACAATTAAGATGGTATTAAGTAAATTTTGAAAATAAAAGCCTTGTGGAGTTCATTCCTATCATTGGCTTACCACTGTCGAATGGCAACAGTTCCAAAGCGATTACTACGCAACAACAGTCGTAATACACTTTTATATTTTAGCACTTTCGATCAACTTAGCCTGAGATTGATTGAACGGGGCCCTGAAATTGTAGGTAATTATAACTATTACAAACACAGTTAGCTTTATTTATGCAACAAGTATTACAACATATTTTTGCAAAAAGCCAAAGTGGTTGATTGCCAATGAATTATGTGTTGGTGAATGGCACTGCATGTTCCATATTGATTTCCCATAACAGAACCATTTGAATAGAACACAGCATGCAGAATTGTTTAGCACTTTCAACATGAAGCCGTTTTATTGATCATTCTATCAATTTTTGTATTTTAAAAGACTTTACACATCATATTGTGTTTTGCATAGGTGGTTTAACAAATATGGGCACGTGTTTTAATTAATAATCAATTTAGACTATTTGTTTAAATATGTTTCATATATTCACAATATACGGGAGGGAAATGTTAGAATATTAATGAAATAGAATATTAATATCAAACTATAAGCATCCCGTTACAATAGTAACGACTGTACAAGTTCAGGGTCTAGTTAAGTTACAACAAAGTACTTGGATAAGTTAACTCTATTAACCATTTCAATACCAAAATTTAACCGTTTTTTTGTCCAAATTACAATTTAAATCCTGTGAAAATTTGTTTCATAGAGATTGACAGGCAGTCACATTTGTAAGACTCATACAATTCAGTCTGGCACTTAATAAATTATTTTATTGTTGTCTTCCGTGATTCATGTTAACTATTTTATTGCAACATTTATCAGTTTATTATGGTGACCATCTGATGACGTCAACATTACTGAAGACGCCTCTTCAAAATGACATGACATTACCAAATCAACAAATGCTAAACATCGTTGTCAACTGTGTGCATGTTTTAAAGAAAACCTTGTTTTTCGTTGGAAAATGCACAGTTGACAACTATTTTGGCCATTTGTAAACAACTACATCGGCCCAGTGACTTGGTTTGAACGTCGTACATTTACGACGCCTTTGTGAAACGGGCTCTTTGTCAAAGATCCTGTTTAGTCACGAAATCTGTGTAGCCGTGGACGTTGCGGTGGTAAATTGACTTCGTCTACGTTGTAACTGGGTGTAGCGGTCTTAGCAGTGTCCTTGTTCTGTGACAGAATGATTTTGTTAGTTTTTTTTACATACCTTTGGACTCACAACTAAATATATTTGCGTATGAGACGCAGGATTTTTCTTCCGGTAAATTCGGTAAATCTGGCAATTCCCTATTATAGTGCAAGCGACTGCTTAATGTTTATAAGTCGACTAACTAGGTAAAATGGCTTTCCAATGGTTATGGGGATAAGGGTAATGGTATTGGGGTGGTGGGTGATTGTGAGGGTGGGTGGGCTATGCCTTTTGACAATGTAAAAGCTAGATTATTTGACAAATAAATATAACATATATTAATAAATAAAATAAAACTGTTCATGAGTACTATTTTTAAATTTTGAATATTTCTTTATTTTTATTTATTTTTATATATATTATGTACGTTTTCAACCTGGGCCTCGTTCCAAAAACGATCTTAGGGTTAAGATGATCATAAGCAATTGTGTCACTGTTGCTGCTTATTATAGGCTTACGACTGGGCATAATCGAATTTAAACCGATGTCAAAGGGAACCTGTTCAAAAGGGATTTCTGCACTTCAAATCTCATAGACCAATGTTATTTTTCAGTACTTACAACCAACTTAGTCAAAATTTAACCTTTTAATAAACCAACAATATTTAATTTAACCTCAAACTCTGCGGAAATAAAACTACAGAATTGGTTTTGATCAAAAGGATTTAGAGGTAATTATAAATAATTAGAACTATTTGATAACAATGTGGAATGAATCTAAACCAGAGACATTATTCCCCAAAATAATTGTTTAAATTCTCATTATTCTGTGCTTAAACCTAACACTGTCCCTTCGTAAATTTTGATTATTTCAAAACTCAAGTACAAATGGTTCAGTATTAATTTCAGCATGCGCCTCAGACCCAGATTGCCAGAACGGTGGCACATGCAACTCAGCGAGTCCTAAAGCTTGTGTTTGTGTAGGTACATACACCGGACCTCAATGTGCTGATGGTAAGTAGCATTGTAGAGTCACTTCATGACTCGATATCTAAAGACATAGTGCCAAGGAACGTCTCTATTACTATTGATTCCCCCAATTGTGGTTTAGACATTAATATCTGTATTTGTGCAGGTACCTATTCTGTAGTACAGTTTGCAAAAGGTAGTGTACGTACGTGAGTTGAATTCTAAACGTCCGGAAATGCATTTTTAGGTGGCAAATTTATTGTCTGTGCCTGATTGATGTTTGATACGTCGGCTGATATAAAAAGTTGGCTTTTGAATCAACAGATTTCATAGTAATGACGTTGTCACCCAAATGCCTTATTCAGTTATTTATCATCTAACTTATTAGATGTCAATTAAATAAATTAAAACATATTTATTTCAGCGTGCACCACAGACACCCATTGTCTAAATGGTGGCACGTGCAACACAGGAGCAAACCCAAAGTCTTGTAGTTGTGCAACTGGCTTCTCCGGGACACAGTGTGCTGATGGTAGGTAGTAGCTGTTATGCCCACATATACTTTAGTATTTAACATTTAAGACGTAATAAAAGTTTCTGAAATTAATTTCAGAAAGCATGTCCATATTGAATTTGAAATTGGTGATAATTAATAATTCACAGAGTCTTGTAAACGTGAAACTCTTGGCATGCAAATGCATTATGTTTTAAGTATGAATGCTTGTCAGAGGTAAGTTTGTTATAATGGGTCATTCCCAGTGGTCAGTTTATTTTCAAACAATTAACTATTCCCGTGTACAATAAATTAATGTCAACTGATCAATTATTAGGGAACATCCAGATAAGCTTTACTGAAAAAACGTCAATGAAAGTATAAATTATGTGAAATTTAACTTTAATGAGAAGGTATAAGTTTCATTTTATACAGCTAAGTTTCAAATGGTTTAAATTTTGGGGTTTGTGTCTGCTTTGATCCGTTGACATTGAAAAGGTTATTCAATTTTTTTGAGGTGGCAAATATGGTGTCTGTGCCTGATTGATGTTTAATCAGTCAGCGAATCTGATCAAGTGGCTTTCTAATCAAAATATTTCACAGTAGGATGTTGTCATCCATATGCCTAATTTAGTCGTTTATTATACGACTTCTGTCAATTAAAGACACTAAAACAGTTTTGCGGAACATTTATTTCTGCGTAGAATCGTTATTACAGAAACTAGTTTCATACTGATTTTTATATTGATGATAATTACTACCTTATTAGACTTGAAACTTTTGTCATACCAATGTATTAAGTATGAATGATTATCAGAGGTAAGTTTGGAGCTTATTTAACCGCCAAACATAGTGGCGGTGCCTGTTTGATATTTAATAAGTCGGCTAAACTGATGAGTTCGCTTTCTGATCAACATATTTCACAGATACATGTCTGACCTGGTTACAATATGCCTTATTTAATTATTTATTATTCGGATTACAAGACTTTAAAACAAACATGTTGTCACCCATATAACTTATTAAGTCATGGATTATCTAACTTCTTAAATGTCATATAAAGACATTGTAACATTAGGTGGCATATTTATTTCAGCATGCACAACAAATACTCATTGTCTAAATGGTGGCACATGCAACACAGGAGCAAACCCGAAGACTTGTACTTGTGCAAGTGGCTTCTACGGGAGCAAGTGTGCTGATGGTAGGTAGTAGCTGTTATACCCACATACAATTTGGTATTTAACAGTTAATACGTAATGGCAGTTGTAACAATTGTGTTACGGAATTTTCAATCTTTTTTTTAAGTTGTAAGTTGAACATAACGAGAGCGTCTGGTGCCTTCACTGGGATACAGTGTGCAAATGGGCACGTACAAACAACAATATCCATACATGAAGTGGTATCTACCATACCAAGAAGCATTTAACTATTTGGCAAATGTGAAATGGGCGTTTGGTTATAAATATGGTTTAAACATATGAGTATAAGACCGCCATTATTATATATAAAAATTAATTAGTAAACAAAACTAATGAAATAAGTTAACGCCCGATATGTTTTATTCTTTTTTTCAAGTAAGACTTTATTTAGGGTTATGTTGCTATTGTTTGATGAGAGAGAAGAAGAGAGAGAGAATGAGATATATAATAAAATAGATAAGGAGGTAGGAAGAGTATTTGTCATCCTAGTGCCTTCTGTGCCTGCATATTGACACAAGTCAAAATAACACTAGGGCTTGCTTCTGTTACTTTTATTGATGTTTTATATGAGTAGTCACAAAAGCGATTTTCTTTTTATCAAATCAAAATATATTATAACATAAATCAGTAATTTTGGTTTGTTTGTTTTTCTTTCCGTACTATAATAAGACCGCATATTGCTGTCGGAAAAGTAGCCTCAAGTCACAATGACGGTACATGTCATCAATGTGGAAACACCGCACATTAGCTATGGAACCGTTAAATCATACCAAGGCATTTAAAACGTTTTGTAACTCTCAAATTAAAAAAAAACCAATCGAATATTCAAAGACGATTTTGTGATAGTCTCATACACCCTTAATTATGACTTGACATTTCTGCATGCTATTCGTGTACTTATATCAAAACGTGTCTTTTACTTAAAGTGAAATGGAGCTAAGAAGATAAGATCTGATAATTCTGCCAGGACGCATGTATGTGTATGGTGTGTAATGCCAACAAATTCCCGGTATTTTCGATAATGGATTATTACTGGTTGGTGTCTATTGCTCTGTATGAACTCTTTTAAACAAATGATCACAAGATAAGTTTTCAACAGCCCGAGGTTGTTTCACTTTTAAGACTGGCTGAAACCTACTCAGCACTTTAAGGGTTAACTTAACGTTTGGACGGTCACATTTGGTTTATACCGCATTTTCGTCTACTGTCAGTCCCTCGCATTAATTACATGTCTCATTAATTTTAAAATTTACAGTACCTGTCCTCAGTTGTTACGTTTACTAGTGATTAAAAATGTATCGTAACTTAAAGCAATTCGTGTCGATTTAGATTCACCATGCACCACAAATGCCCAATGTCAGAACGGTGGCACTTGCAACACAGCAGCGAATCCCAAGACCTGTTCTTGTGCAACTGGCTTCTCAGGAGCACAATGCACTGAAGGTAAGCAGCCTTTATAAAATGATGACGAGTTTCGTGAATGTAAAACTGAAAGTTGTATTATTATAAATTAAAATTAGAGGAAATAGTTACTGACTAAGATCCATTTCCCGAATATATTATTGTTTTGTACTATTATATTGTTATTTTAATATCTACAATATAAATCTGCACTCTCTAACGTTATTTAATCAATTTTTTTTTTAAATTCAGCATGCACAACCAATGATCATTGCCTGAACGGTGGTACATGCAACGCGGCAGCCAATCCGAACACCTGTACTTGTTTAGGTGTCTACACAGGAGTACAGTGCGCTGATGGTAGGTATAATAGTTAAGTATTTTCATCCCATAGGGTTATAACGCCGAGAGAGGTGAGGGTGAATGGGGGTGGGGTGTGAGTGATACCTGTCTGTCCATCCGTCGACGTCCGTCTGTAATCATTTCTTTTCCGGAGCAGAACTTGAATACTTTTTAATAGTTTCAACGAAACTTTGCAACTGATTAATCAGGTGCTGAAATGGTGCCTTTTGTTATTTTAGAAAGTTTATGATTTTTACTTTTCTAGGCTTTCATAAAAATAGTTGTGACTGTGTTTAAAAAAGAGTTTAACTTTGTTTCCGGAGCTGAACATGAGAATCGTATAATATTTGTTAACAAAACTTTGCAGGTAGATCAATCAGGTGCTTAAGTGGCCTTGTTATGTTTGTTTTTAAACTGTTTTCTTGGTTTCTATGGAAACAGTTTAGATTTGTTTATGTATGTATGTTTGTGTGTATGTATGTATGTATGTATGTTTTTTTTCCTTCTGACACACGACCAGAAAGAGGTTTAACAAAGCCATTGTAAATTTATAACGTCATAAAGCATTAACCTGGGCCACAGGTTATGGTTTATAAATATCCAAACTGTGCACTTTCCCAAAATACTTGTTTTTAGAAAGTTCACAGTTTACAATGATTTGTGTAAACTTAAACCATTGGCTGTTATACGGTACCGGCAACTCTTAATTCAGGATTTATTAATTTCAACTTTAATGCACGAATGTTTACGACGTGTCGGTGCATATGCTTGCTCCTTTATCTCCTGATAAAGGAGCATGCTTATGCCCGGGAACGTTGTGAATATACGTACACAGTAGTTGACATAAAAAGATCCACATTTTGTTTTAGAATGCCTCGCATAACAGGATTTGTGTACATGTATATATGTATATCCATATGCATATTCATATTACGTTAATTTTTCCAGCATGCGACGCCAACAACGACTGTCAGAACGGTGGCACCTGCAACATCACTGTCTCGCCCAAAGTGTGTGCCTGTGGTGCCTTCAAGGGAACTCACTGTGCTGATGGTATGTGTGATCAAGATTGCTATACAATTACAGTAGCAATATTTCCAATGCAGCCCATTGGTTGTGTTAATGAGATTGTAAACACATGTCAAAATTGTTGTAAACTCTGAATTATTTTTCTTATACGTTTGAAAATGTTAGTTTAGTTTGCGCCATGTACAATTGCCAAAATCATTGCTAACTTTAAAAAAATAAAAAAAATTCAAAAATCGAAATGTAAAATTTTAGAATTTTTGAGGTTAATTTGGACAATGTACAGTTGAAATTTGTGTAAACTCTGCACTTTACTTAAAATGTATTTCTCTTTGGAAAGTGTAAAGTAGTCAGTAGTTATGTCGACTGTTAACCCTTTAAGGGTCGAATTGATTTTGATAGAATTTACAACTTAGACTACCACGTGCTGTTTAAAAGTCTACAACAACCAGGGCCCCGTTCCTCAAAGCGATTTTAGCTAAGTTGATCGTAAGTGCTAAAATGTAACATTGGCTTACGACTGTCGTAGCGCA
>JAULCD010183112.1:0-16734 GCA_032361085.1 Calliostoma canaliculatum
GGGTCAGGCTACTAGCCTGACCCGGATATTTCCGTGAGCCGCACCGTAAGGGTTAATTATTTCGGTGGTCTTGAGGTTTAATTGTTCAATATTTGACAAATTCTAGCAGCGTTAATGTTTGTGAGTGCAGAGAGCCCAAACATTCACTGAATTGTAATGGCAGATCAGTCATGCGTAAACTCGGTCATGACTCAATGCTTTGTTTCAGGTGAATACTGAACGTGAGTGTTTGAAGTCCCTCGTTCATAATTTATTACAGGTGAGTTAAACGACAAGCCGTTCTCACACCATTTCACTCATTCATTATAAACACTGTAATTTACCTGTGGTATGATAGCTTGTTGTTTATGTGTTTCAACATAATAGAGTACACAAACACTGTATATAGCGTGCTATCGTATGTCACATGTAAACATCGAAATGTAACAATTGTTTTTGTTATCGTAAAGTGGACTGTTGACATCGATAATAATGACTTCACAATTACAGATTCTATCAATAACCTCTTTTTGGCGACTTTGTACAATTGATGGACTGCACTACTTTAATCGTTCCTAAACAAATTGTCCTTTAACCCATAAACTGCTGGACTATGTTAATTTGTGTTACATCAACTTAAGACAGTTGAAAACCTTTCCTTGGATAATTTGTTTATCACAACTTCTGACAGGGAAGCCCATTTAAAAAAATTAACACTGGCAGTGTAGGTTTTAACACAAGGGGATAATAATGTTGTAGTTAAACATTAGTCAAGGAAAACACTTGAAATTTAAAGTAAGTCACTAGGCAATAAAGACATTAGCACGATTGGTACGGCCCCATTCCACAAAGAGAACTTAGTGTTAAGATGATCGTAAGTGAATTTTGAAAACACTGTCCTGTCGAGCTGTTTATTATCATAGGCCTTACGACTTTTGTTGCGCAGAAAACAATTTAGAACCGGTGTCGAATAGAACCGATTTCAAAGCAACGCGTGTGCTACGACAGTTGTAAGCAATGTTAAATTTTAGCACTTACGATCAACTTTGCCACAGATTGTTTTGGGGAACGGATCCCTGAAGCCAGAATTTAGTCTCACTCTTTCTCATGTCACATTCACTGGGAAAATGTATATTCCTTTGGCAATTTCATCAAACCAATAGAAATCTGCTAAATAATTTCTAGACATTTTTTCTAGTAGTCACACTTCTGATATTTGTTACATTAAATCTGTATGTTTTGAGGAAAAAGGAACAATACGTCTATTGATCTATTAAAGCTTAGTTTGAGAGGTGTTCTACTTGTGACAAAAACCACCAAATATGTAACTTTACTTTCCGGTTAACGATGCAAGACAATTGATTGTATACACTTAGCATACAATGCCAATACAACACTCTGTATATATCAACGCAGAAACCAACACACCCAGAGCTCGGGTTTTTTTCAAAGGATTTAATATTGAAAAGTAAAAATATACCATGCCATCGTTAATTTTATATTGCTTTAGCATTCTAAACTGAGCTCATAATTGTGATCATTATTGCATTGGTCATGAAATAGCTGTTTGAAACATGTTTGACTACTGTTGCAGTAAGTTTGTTTAACCTATTATTTTAACATGTCAGTTAGCATGTAAAACATATTTAGATTGTAATACACATTAATTTATTTAATATATCATGCATTATTGAAGTATCATTTCGTTTGTTAAACATACATTTTTTTTAATATATTTTATAGCTTGTAACACATATCGGTTAGTTTGTTTATCACATCAATATTAATCTGTGTACCACATCAGTTAATTTGTCTACCAGATTAGTTCATTTGTTTACTACATCAATTAAATTGTTGACAACACCAGTTAAATTGTTTACCAGATCAGTTCATTTGTTGACAACATCAGTTAATTTGTTTACCAGATCGGTTCATTTGTTTATTATATCAGTTAATTTGTTGACATCAGTTAATTTGTCTACCAGATCAGTTTATTTGTTTACTACATCAATTAATTTGTTGACAACACCAGTTAATTTGTTTACCAGATCAGTTCATTTGTTTACTACATCAATTAATTTGTTTACCACATCAGTTAATTATTTTACCACAACAGTTAACTTGTTAACCACATCAGTTGATTTATTTATCAGTTAATTTGATGACATCAGTCGATTTGTATAACACATTAGTTAGTTTGTTTACTACATCAGTTGTTTTTACCACATCAGTTAGTGTGTTGACTACATTCAGTTAATTTATTACATCGGTTTACTTTTTGTTTACTACATCAGTTAAATTGCTAAACACATCAATTAATTTGTTTACTACATCAGTTGTTTTTTACCACATCATTTAGTTTGGTTACTACATCATTTAGTTTGTTTTCTACACCAGTTAGTTTATTTACCAAATCAGTTAATTTGATTACAGCAGTTACTTTATTTAGTTCATCAGTTAATTCGTTTATTACATTAGTTGATATGTTTACTACATCAGTTCATTTGCTTATTACACCAGTTCATGTGTTTATTACATCAGTTCTTTTATTTACATCGGTTAATTTGCTTATTACATCAGTTAATTTGTTTACATTCGTTAATTTGTTTACATCAGTTAACTTATTTAACATATCAGATAATTTGCTTAACACATCAATTAGTTTGTTTACTACATCAAGTGTTTTCACCACGTCTGTTAGTTTGTTTACTACATTAGTTAGTTGGCTTTCTACACCAGTTAGTTTATTTACCAGATCAGTTAATTTGTTTACATTAGTTAACTTATTTAACACATCAGTTAATTTGTTTACTACATCAGTTAATGCGTTTTTCCATATCAGTTAATGTATTTATTACATCTGTTAATTATGTTTGCTACATCAGTTCGTTTGTTTAATTTACCACAACAGTTAATTTGTTTACCACACCAGTTAATTTGTTTACCATACCAGTTAATTTGTTTACCATACCAGTTAATTTGTTTACCATACCAGTTAATTTGTTTATTATATCATCGTTCAGCTGCCCCATATCTGTAAAGACAGTTCTACAAAGACTGACGTGTTGTCGTTATTGCACGGAACTGGCGAGTTACGTGCCCTTGGAATTATAATTGCGATCTGTTTGAAAATTGACATATCAAATTATAATGCATTTTACCCTTTCGAGTCATGTTATACACAATTTATACAGGTATTCGGTGCCATAAATCAAGATAATCATGCTCACAATATTTACAAGTGTGTTCTCATGCAGAGCACGGACGCTGCAGACTGAAGGTACATGGAAGCTGTTCGTACCAAACGTTGTTACAGTAGCATTGGACCAGTAACTTCAGTTTACAAATGTCAAGCTCATTGTAATCATACACTTTTCAAAGAAGAACAAGGCCTTTCTTTTTTATAAATGCCAAATTCGTTATAAACTGTGCACTTTCCAAAGAAAAACAAGTTTTTCTTTGGAAAGTAAACAGTTTACAACGATTTTGACATTTGTAAACCTAAATTCCTTGTCTAGTGATTGTGACCACCACTGTAAATCATCACTCGAACACTACAGTACATACATGGTGACTGTTTGCCTTGTGGCTTGTTATACAAAGATGATTTACAGTCGAACTATGGAATCTATAATACCAGTCATTTATTTTCCTACACAACTTTACTTGCAATACAGGTGCATATGATTCATAAACTTCAAAGCACTAATTATCACCATTTGTTATCAACGTCACACATAAAATTTAGAATAGAAATATCCAAGAGTCAATATAATCTACAAAATCTAAATGTGACACCTTTATTGGAATAAATGAAACATTATTTTGACCATTGCGGTAAAACTTTCTCGACACATAAAACCTTTAGCTGCAATTTATGTTTATTTTACTATAATTAAATTACATATATGTTATAAATATACTATATCTAATATTACATATAAAATTTGTGAAAATCACAAAATCGTGAAAGATATTGGTTTAAGTGTTATTTTTAGAATTACTTTACGTATATATCGTATATTGTTATGTTAAAATTAAAATAGGTTGCAGTAACATAGCTCTGTGTGTGTTTTTTTTTAAATTAAATGTCTTATTATTATCTGAATTAAAATTAGAATATATCCAATTGTAATTTTCTATATGTGTTGACATGTTGTCACTGACACGTCTTTCAGAAAATAATCTGGAACAGTAATTAGACGTTCATTAAGCGTCATTATACAACCAAGTATGGACAACCCGACCGGTGGTTCCAGCCTCATTATATTTTTCTTTGTGCTATATGAAGTTGACATTGTCCGTGTAATATCAGTAGATGCAGTGACGCATTAAAACTGCCACTGTCATGTGCGGAAGGTATAGTCCGTGTTTTTAAACAAATTATTACAGGATATTTTCAACAGCATTTAAGTTGGACTTTAGGCACCGGAATCGACATGTGGGGCCACTTGTGCTGTGATAGTTAGTCATTCTGCGGTATGAAATAATACTGAAACAATTATTCAAAAGTACTAACACTTAATACAAGTGTTATAATAAATAGCAGTTTCATGCTGTTTGTCAAATACGATGTTCATTTCCTCGGGTTAAGTCTGAAAACTGTATTTTCAAGAGTTGCGACTATTTCATGCTGTTTGTCAAATACGATGTATACTTCATCAAGGAGCGAATGTAAACCATATTTTTACTAGTTTCTTCTTGCAACTCATGAAAATGGGATTTTCATACTTCACTCGACGAAATATACATCGTATTTGACAAACGGAATGAAATAGCTTCTATAGATGTTGTTACATCATAGTGATCTTCCAAAGACATCGTGTGACAGAGGTAGTATGGGTTTGAATCTCACTTAGCCACAATAAGGGACAAAATCATCACTTTGACACAATTTTATTTTAAATATAGTATGTTATGTAAAATAGCATGGTCAAAAAACAAATGACGTATGACACCAGTAGTAGCACTTGTTCGCACCAGTATGATACATACAAAATATACCATACATTATTAGTTTATCTCAAAATTACATTGTTTTACTTACAAGAGAAAATGATAAGTTATTTCACAACATATTACATACAACCGGTAAAAATGGCGAAACAGACATATTCATTATTTTCCCCAGTTTCCTGATTCCTCAAATCCTTCATAAGATTTGGAATTGATTTCATACAAATTATTATTCATAAGAAAATCTCTCTTTATAACCAAGTAACTGCTATCATGAGCACGATTTGTCTTTAAGTACTTTGGGAAATCTATTCAAACCAGAGAGAGCCGGGCTCAAGCAATTAGTGTACTTGTCTGTGCAAGCATGCATGCAAGGTGATAAGATCTATTACATTTGCTTATCCGGTGCTAATATTCCATCTTATCTGTTTGCATATGTACCGCCAGCTTTACGAACGGCTCTGGGATCAAATGCAGCCCTATTCCCTTACGCGTTGAGCGAATTACGCAGTGTTTTGAAACAGATATAGACTACTTTCCTTATCGCACTTCTTTGTCCGAGAAAATTCCTTCTAGTTTATTTCTAATTTCTATTTGAGCTTAAGAGATACACAGCGCAAATGGGCTTTACGACAAGTTACTTCTTTTAGAGATTGGCAAATACTCGGAAATTAGACAGTAAACGAAGCGTTCAAATTACAATCAGGGGCAAGTTATTGATCTTCAATTACTGAATAAATACAAATACGAGCGGAGCTCGGGCGTGATCTAACGACCAAATTGTGAAGTCTCGGGAGATCTCGCGGCCGGCGGGGTCAGACTGGTTTCCGACATGTCGTAACAGATGTGCTGTTGAGAGGAGCTTTGAAGACGAACAATGATTGTCGTGAATAGACGAGTTTCGTAAACAAATGGCTGACTACGAACCCCAAGCACAAGGCTGCGGTTCACTTCAAACGCCGTCTAGAAAAATGCAAACACTATTTTTCCGTGATACAAGTTTTTCACAGATGGTATTGTGAATCTGTCAATCATTTTACTCAATTAATTGGAAAATTATTCCTTTGTTTCTACTCCTAATACCGCAGTGACTCGAGGTTTAATGAATGGCAAACACGTTGGGGGCAGTGTTGGTCAGCCCAGGTCAGAGGGGAGAGCGATTGTTGTCCAGTGAGTGACACATTCTTAGAATTAAGTAGCGAATTGTTGTTGTTGCTACTTGTGCATGAAGTGCAGTGGACGCAAAACCAAACACTTGGGTTATATGAGTGGGCTTAAATAGTTTGTTTAAGACTGCGGTTTCACAAAGGCCATAATTCAACGGAAGGAACGAGATACGATAAACAGGTACCTCTGATCCGGCCGTGGACAGGGATTATCTCCGGTACAATCACAGCGAGTCATGGTGGTGAATTCAATAATGAATACTTAATACTGTTTGTATTAGTTTGGATGCATAATAATGAGCAATAAAAGTGATCTATATGGAATAAATAATTTCCACCTAAAACCATGTCACTGACAATGAAAGAACCGTTAGCATGTTATTGCAAGACATTAGCATAAAACCTGCTTGGTACTTGATATGGAAGCAGCGCCCATCTGCTGTCTCCATGCTGTGTACGGTTGATCCCTGCATGTAGATCACCGCGTCCTTGTCTTAATTTGTGACTTCGTTTTGAAGAGTTATTTTCATAAACCGACTTATGAAAATTTAAAGATTTTATCTATTTTTAAAATAATAATGATATTCACATTTTTAAATTCATCAAATGTAAACCAAAATATAGCAAATGAAACAACATATGATGTTCTCAAACTATACCATTACTGGAGAAAATGTATAGAAACTATTCAGCGGGATCTCATTGGTTTGATGAGATTTCCGTAGGAAATTTCATCAAACCAATGGAAATCCGCTGAATAATGTATATACATTTTAGTGTATTTCACACCACATAACGCTATCAGCTAAAATAGATCCCCGAATGTTTATAAATATATATGAGTACACGTTTTAAAAACAAGGTTGAGGGTCAAACACAGAGTGCCCATTTTGTAACAGAGCTGTGCTATTTTCTTTTTTTGAAAACATACAAAGTACAGTGAACATTTTACTAACGTCTGTGAGTGGCACTCTAGAACTTGGTGTGATGAACATTAGATATATTCTATGAATAACAACTTCTCACTAAAATATAGTCGATGTAGATATTAACAACGTAATAAATATAGATGTTTGATAACGATGTTATTATTTACTCCAATATATAATATAAGGCGTTGTTATCCTATAAACAGTTGAGGAGAAATATTTCACCTTGGTCCTTGCTTCGATTTTCGTACAAGGTAATCTTTATGTTCAGTCGGGTGCTCTTGTTAGAAGAAAACCGATATGATCATTTAAATATCTTAGCTTTACAAGCTCTGACGTCTTAGCATCCATCTTAATGACATTGTAGCCTGAGCACTAAGATAAAAATGCTTTAACTTTAAGAGAGCCGTTATTAGTTTCATATGTTGCTTCAGTTACAAGAGCACTAATATGAAAACCTATGTTTTACTCTTATGAAACCTGACATCTTAACTTAGTGTTCTCGTTAACAGAAAACTAAGAAGAAAGTGAAGATGTTTTAGTCGAATGAAATTTTAAGGGGACGGGACCCAAGACTTTGAGTGCATTATTTGTATGTAATGTTTTATTTCTTAGTTGTTTTATTCAGAGAAGGAACAACTGTAATGTCAACTACAACGATGTACATGATTTGTAATCAATTTCTTTCAGTTGGATTTCAACGTACACTGCAATTTGTTAGAAACTGTGTTGTATAAGATACGTTGTACTATGACATTGTGTTCGGTTTACTAATACCAAAATTGTTGTAAACTGTGCACTTCCTAAAAACACAAGTTTTTTGGGGAAAGTGTACGGTTTACAACAATTTTGATACGTCTAAATTCCTACCAAACGTTTTGACACTTGTAAACGAAACCTACTTTTGACTGAAATTACTAAGCGGTGTAGTTCTGCCGCGTTTTTCATACACATGATTTCCTGGTGGGTTTAGCGGCATGACAATTTACAACGTTCATTTGTCATCGACGGCAATTCTCGTTATGCATTGTGTCCTTTACGTGCCTGCAATTCTCACCAGGGCCCCGTTCCTCAAAGCGACCTTAGTGTTAAGAATCTTTAGAGATTTTTGAAACAATTACCTGTGTGGTTGTTTCTTATTATAGGCTTATGCCTGGCGAAGCGCAGAGATCGATTTGGTACCGGTGCCGAATGGCACCGGTTCCCAAGCGATCTGTGCTACGATAGACGTAAGCCAATGTTATGTTTTAGCATTACAATCAGCTTCGCTTCAGATCGCTTTGAGGAACGGGGCCCAAACCTGTATGTCATGTGATGCATGGACACAGACACCACGTTCTGTGTTTACTACCACCAGCTGTTGCAGCCGTCTGAATTAAAAAGATAATTACAAGAATATGCTTTCCGTGGCCTAGAACTACAATTATATTAAATACACTCGCGTTGTCGGAGCACCATCTTCTCCAGAAATCAGACTGAAATTATAAGAAAATTTTCCACTATTCTAAACACGAAAATCAATGAGAAAGCTCAAAAGAAAAAGTTGTTTTAACACGAGTGATACGAGCCAGCTAGCAAGCCAATACAAAGACCACATGCGAAACATGGTCGTTTTCCTTGGACTTAGATGGCATTAGGCTCTGAATCTTGCAACTGAACTGCCTGCGAGACAACACAGAGGTTCCGCTCAAAGCAAATAGGCTTTATTATCAGCTTGGAATGGGAAGTGTCTACGTAGAGCGACGCAGAACCTCCATTCACTAACACATTTCAAAGGCAACAACTTGTGAAGCTGTTCCCGTGTAAACAACGCCTCCGCACAAGACAACGGGTGAGTGCCCGCTCATGCTGAATTCATTTTTATAAAATACTTTCAATTTATCTCTGTCAATTCGAATTTTTGTTTTTGCGTCATTGTTAAAACAACGCGCCGATGTCGTATAATGCACATTCTTTTCTATTGTTATTGTTGTTATTATTTAGGAGTGTAGTTTTATTACAATGTTTGTGTTTTACAAAATAAATCTAAGGCTAAGACGTCCTGATATTCATCTTAGCGCTCTCGTTACGAGAGCGCTAAGATGATAATTAGGACGACTTAGTCTTATGAGAGAACTAGAATGAGGCCACGATCTCTTGTTTAACTGTGAGTGAGTGAGTGAGTGAGTTATTGTTTAACGTCGCTTGGGCAATTTTACACCTATTAGGGGCGATGTGTAACTGTGAATGTATATGTTAAATAAATATTGTATTTAAAAAAAACGAACAAGGATCGTACATACATTTTGAATTAATTCTATCTTTTTAATTTGCAACCACCATTATTTTGTTTATTGATATTGAAATATTAAAATATAAACTGGTATTAATGTATATTATTAATACAAAAACACGTTATACCTTTTTTAAATTACAAATTATAGTAATTACGTTTTATAAAAATGCTTACGTTGCACTTAGTATACATCTAATATTCGTGCATGACGTATGTAACATACACGTTAGGGTAGAAGGGGTGTCGTTTCAAATTTCCATCAAACATGCCTTTTACATGAAGCTTGAAACTAGAATAACCGAGTTGTCTACCTTTGAACAGTCGTGCTATACTTACGTTGTTGCCCTGCAAAAAGCTGGCCCGGTCCTGATCAGGTAGGTTGATTGGTCTCAGCGGCAAGTTAATTAAACGTTTTCTCGTGTAAATGCAATACTTAACTGCTTTCAAATCCCGACCAGTTGTTACCAAAAATCTATACTAAATTGCGTTGCTTATTTTCTGTTACAAATTAGTATGAGATTTATTTTTATCTTGTATTATCTTGGGTGTTTAAACACGTTTAAATTTTTTTTAAACTGAGACCTCGGCCATTTTGTTTTTATCTTGACAATATAAATTTCTAATAATATGTCGATTTACAAAATAATTTCGAGCGAGCGTTTACGCTTGACCTAAAAAAAAATATATGGAAAATTTCACCAAACCAATGGAAATCCGCTGAATAATTTCTTTAAACAATTCCCAGTGTCTTAATTTATTGCATTTTGTGTGTCAGTATTTGATTTCGAAGAAAGGCCGCAATCATTTGTTCATTGATGTATATAATTAATAACTAAATTCATTACTGTGTAAATAGTACTATGTTTTTATTTCTGATTTTGAATTGATTTATATTTTATTGTGAAATATTGTACAAAAAGTATCAACAATATATTTATTAAATACCAGCATTTTAAACCGTTATCCCGAAACGCCTCACTGAAAGAGACTGTGTGTAGACTATTGTAAATATGTTAAGTTTATTCAGAAAAAGAAGACATTAATTAAGATATTTATTAAGAATAAATAATATTGTGCATGTATTTTCTGAAACTAGATTTCAACACCCTCTTTTAGATCTTAATCTTATCATGTCTTCACAAAAACCTGTTTTACAGAATTTGTTGAAGCTGATAATATAAAAAATAAATAATACTCTTTTTTTAAATTACAAAACGTGGACGAAAAATATGACGTGTGTTTCAAAACCTGAAAATTTTATTAGTATTTTTAATATTAAAAAGTTACGTTTGTTTAAAAATGACATATTTGACTAACAACCAGATGTTGTGGGAAAACAGGCAATGTATTTTTAATTTTATTTAAAAAATAAAATATTATGTCAGAGTACATTATTACAATGACAAGTACAGTAATCTTAGAGTCGGGCTGTGTCGTGTAATCTGACTGCAGGTAATCCTGTAAAGCGAGGAGATTAATTTACCATGTTTAATTGTGCAAACTGAGCTCTGCTTGCCGCTACTGACGAGTCGCTGATATGGAGGAACATTTTCACACCGTGGCACGTGTGTGTGTTCATTTGAATAAACGCTACATGGTATTAATCAGCGGAGAAACGCCCGTGAGACTTTGTGACGACCGGGAGATGTCGGTAGGTGTGTGGAGACATTCACATCCACACACTCTGGGACAGGGAGGAGGGGCGGGGGAGAACGCGCACGAGGGGGAGAGGGGGAATACCTCCTTCAGCGCACGTACAAGACGCTACGTCATGCAGTGCAGTTTGTAAATATCACATAACAACCCACTCAGCAAGAAATTAGATTGTGGTGATGGGGAAGATGGTTTCTGTCTCCTTCGTGTTATAATTATCACTGAAAAAATGTATGGAAATTATTCAGCGAATTTCCATTGGTTTGATGAGATTTCCTTTGGAAATCTCATCAAACCAATGGAAATCCGTTGAATAATTTCTATACATTTTTCTTGTGTATATTTCAGTAACATAAAAAATAAAACAGACAGTTATTGTGTTATGCTTATGAAACAAATCAAACATTTTGAAAATTATCACTGGGCTAAATGGGACGAGTATTATAATCTGTTCAACGTGTCTTTAAGTGCCTACACTGTGCAAATGGTTTGAGTTAATTGCCAAAAATGTTGAAATATGTGGGTTTTACAAGTTCAGTTAACATTTATGTTGATATTTGGGGTTTTCGAAAAGTGCAGAGGATACATCAAATTTGGCTTTTGTCCCTACCTAATACAACTTTTGGGTTTGTTTTTCTTCGAAAGGCACCGGCTTTACAACGACTTTTGCATTTATAAACCACAATTACCGTTGTAAACTGTGCACTTTTGAATGAAATTCCAGTTTTGTTTTGAAAGTGCACAGCAAACAACGATTTTGGTATCAGTACACCGCACCCATTAACCCAGTATTTTGTGTAGAAATGTTACAGTTGAAGATTTATGTCTAAATACTAGGGCCTGTATTGCTCCACGTTTTGTATTGCGATATTTTGCGATGTACTTTTATATACTGCAATACATATTGCGATATATTGCGTAAGACAAAATCTTGGCTTTTTTACTTTGCAAGATTTTTTTCAAATTATTATTATGTTTAAACTCCATTCTAAATTGGCTGTTGAAAACATATCTTGTGATAATGTGTTTAAAAGAGCTTGGATATGAGCTATTTTAAACAAATTATCACATGATAGGTTTTCAACAGCACAATTTAGTTACAGTTTTAAGTCCAACTAAAATTAATTTGGCATTGTATCGGTAAATGTATGACTTTCATTTATTAAATATGAAAATACAAGATAAGTTTTAAACAAAAACTAACATGATCATCAGTATACCGGTACATCACAAACGTATCACGATACTTACCTGTTTCAGTTCGTATTGCAGTTTACTATTATACCGGTAGTACCGCGCAGCCCCACTAAATACCTTGTAACTTGTCTACAAGTAATCGATAGGACCTTATGTGTTTATGTTGCTTTCAGTTAAAATACCAAAAATTAAAGCTAGAATAAAAAGAAGTATTATTAAAATTATCCTTCACCCGTTTGTATCAAATTTACAATAAATACTGTTGTAAAAAAAGTAAACAAAAGGTTTACTGATCTCGTCGAAAACAAGTTGAGAAATTTGAATTCTGATATAAACGAATTTGATTAGGTGAGTTTTTCATTGTGTGTTGTTGTTATTATTATTAAATAATGTTACACAGCGTTACTCGAATTATATGCACTGGAAAAATGTATAGAAATAATTCAGCGGATTTCAATTGGTCTGATGAGATTTCCATAATTGAAATCCGCTGAATAATTTCTATACATTTTTCCAGTGACAAAAAGTGAACAAAACGAGCATAATGAGTCTGAAGGCGCGACAATTCTATGCAAATAAAAGTCTATTGAACAAATAAAAATGTTCCTTCACGTAGTATGAAAAAGTTTGTTTTGTTTCCGTGGAAAGAATACTTTGGTTTATTGCATTTCTAATCTCCCCTGCGACAATACTTTAGGTAGTTTACTTCTGCGAAACTTTCACGGCAAAACGCAGTTGGGGAGACGGAAAATGCCTTAAAGTTTAAAATCTTTAATCAAATATATTGTTCTACTTAATAGCCGTAGTTTCCGAACGATGCCATTACTAAGATTGAGTTTTGAGTTTCAAAGCTTTGGTTGTCTTTAAGTATTGAGAAGGTTTAGAACAAATTGCTGGAAATATACTCTTACTAATGACAACACCTCGGGAAGCGATAACTCCACAACTGGAGAAATCTCATCTTAAAAATACCTCGTCTGTAAGACAATGAAATGGCTACTTTCATCATTATAAGTGTTTCTCTAATGAAGACAATAGCCGCTACAGCCCCGTGGCTTATCAACCAAGCACGATCCTCTCCGGCCTCTGTCCGCCATAAATTCTAATCACGTGGACCGTTTTTCACAGAGGTGAATTATTTCCATTGCCAGTGGTACCCGTGAATCGGCTGATGCAAGTGGGATCTGGTGCTGTGACTGATGCGCGACTTGTTCCCGTCTCTTCCTTTCTTTAATCATATCGAATCTAGGCGGGATTATTTGAATTTGGCCACTATCATAACAGAAATAATTAGATAAGTCACTTCCTCGCTTCGAGACGGCCGTCCGTGATAATGAAACGCTATCTTTCGTGCCTTTTTGCCCCTATGAATTCACGCGGAATTAATTCGGATTTCCCAAATAAAACTGATGACTTTTCTCCGTGATTTTGTTTTCTTTCATCAACTTCGGTCGGTTTTAACTAAAGCCAGACTGGATTCGCGAGAAGTGGCGAGTTTTGCGAAAACATTCTTCCCCCTGCGCCATGCAATTCTCGGCAATGAACACTTGTTAATTTTGGTAATTGATATAGCCTCAAGATGCGAAAACTGCGATTTAGTCATTTTTGAATTGTTGAATGCAGCAGCCAGGCTGCTTTATGTGAATATCAATTAGAAAAAATAACCAATGTCAACAATTTAGCTGGGATTTCAAACATGCGAACAGATTGGATTAAACAATTTACAGAATAGAGTTATTCATGATTGTTGTCTCGGGTTGACTAACCTAGAGACTAACACAATCAACACTCCTAGAGCGGAATGAGATCCCGCGACTTATCAAATTTAAGAATTATCACAGGGCAGAACATCACACCACTGGTGGCGTGTATATCTTGTCACAATAAACACCTCCACTTATCTAAATGGCTTGTAAATACTAGGCAAAGTTGTACCAGCTTACCAAGTCTTAACGTCTTAAACGTGAACGTTATCATTTTCACTGTTAGAATGATTTGAGTAAAAAGATCCTTTTTAAAGCATCGCTGAGGCAAGAAGAAAATAAATTGACGAATATTTTGGATCTAAATGTCATCCAAATGTTACCAAATTATTTTAAAAAATATAAACTTACTGTATATTTAATAAAGTACAAATATGTCCACAAGTCTACAATTTTAGGAATACCAACGATGTGTTTACAACATGCATTTATGAATAAAAATTGTTTTGTTATTTCGTTTAATTTATAAATAGAATTTTTGTGAAAAATTAAGATAAAAACGAAATAGATTGTATTTTTCGTTTTTGTTTGATTTTGTTTTGTTTATTTTGCGAACAATTTATATCCATAAAAATGCATTTGATTTGAACTAAAAATCATGTTTTATCGTACATTTGTATTGACAAAGAATTAACTTGATTTATTTAGGTGCATGTATTAAAGAGTCTCTCTGATACATAAAATTTTGAAAATATTCTATCAACTGCCTTAGTATTTTGTTCGAAAATAAAATCATATGTATTCATATTTACTGTTGTTTGAGATTTTTTAATGGGGAAAACTTAATATAAAAAAAACATGCTTTATATTTACAATTATGTACACATACATATATGCATACAATGTGGATGTTTGTTCAAAGTTTATGACTGAATTTTAACCTCTTTATATGATACATATGTTTCTCAACCTCAATGTACACGGTGTTTCATCTCAACTACTTGACATGGTGGGGCTGGAGTATGAGACATATATCATTGTAGGTAGGTGAATAAGGCAGAGTATGTCACGATGATGATATATAGAGGCGTGTTGCACGTGTTCTTGATGTATAACTTGCACATTTGTCGCCAAAATGTCCAGATTGCATAAGAGTTTTTTTTAAACAATTATTTCAAGTTAAGTCACATTTAAGTTAGGTCAGCATAAAAGACAATATATAGTTTATGTTTCATGCGGTGTTAGTGACCGAGAAGTGAAGCACCTGACAGGTAGGTTCAGTGTACAGATGTTAAATTTGTAACCAGGGCCCCGTTCCGCAAAGCGATCTTAGGCTAATTTGATCGTAAGTGCTAAATATAACATCGTAAGTAGTTTTAACAATGTCCCGTGGACTTGTTTCTTATCATAGTAGGCTTACGACTGTCATAGCGCAGATATTATTTGGAACCGGTGCCGAATGGCACCGTTTCCAAATCGATGTCTGCGCTACGACAGTCGGTGTTTTGTGCCGCAGTCATGTATAAAAAGTGACCCTCTCCACATGCTTATCACATTTTTAATGGCTCTTCCTTAAAAATAGTATTTTTTATCCACCCTCCCCAAAGATGTGTTTTATTTATCATGACCCACCCCGCAAGAGTGTCCTATTTTTGGGTGACCCTTCTCTGAATTTCTCCAACCCCCATCCTAACTCCACGGTGTATTGTTTCAAAAACCACCTACGATCAACTTAGCCTAAGGTCGCTTTGAGGGGCCCTGATATAGATTAAATGGTAACCTCCCAAAACTTAGACACCCATATCTTAGACAGCTTAAAACAACAACATTTCTGGTTCAGTGCACAGCTAATCCTTAAGCTGATACCTATTTCTTATAATGTACCAGTCCAGTAAAATGAATTAGACAAAGCGTTGCGTTAATTCAGCATATTTATTATAAATTTAACAGATAAATAATATAATATTATACTTCTTGTAACTGCACTTATCTGTAAACCGGCAGGTTCTATATGTGTTACCTCTTTCCATAAATTATACCTAAGGTCTGAATAAAACATACAACTATCGTCGATTTCGTTACTATTACATTATTCGTTACTATTTCATGTAGAGGGGTTTTAGGCTGGAAATATCTCACTACTTCTACTTCTAGAGGTAATGTGCCGCAGCGGAATTTACTCAAAATACTGCGCTGAGATATATCAAGTATTGTATTAACATATGATTCAACCAGTAGTGTATCCTTAAACAGGCGGTATAGGTATGGAGTTTGTTGCCATTAATTAACGTTCTATCGTTCCACAATTCTATGAACCAATCACTGAAATTGACAGTAAGTGGACAATGGATTTGATGACCAGGGCAATCTTAGGCTAAGTTGATCATAAGCAATTTTTGAAACAATGTCCTGTGGAGTTGTTTTTTATCATAGGCTTACGACTGTCGTAGTGCAGAGATCGCTTTGGAACCGGTGCCGAAAGGCGACCTCTGCATATGCATGTGATTGTAAGACACACACACTTGTCTTGCGGGTTTGGTTTATAAATACTACATTCAATATGCCTTAAACACAGATTTCCGACAACAAAGGCGTGTTACTTGATTAGACAGCTGTTTGATTTGGCTCGTAAATGAAATCAAAGTATATGTGTCCAGATTATGCACTGGTTGCCGTTTCACAAAGACATCATATCTTTACGACGTCGTAAACTATGTCACTGGGGTAATGGATTTAGTATAAACATGCCAAAAAATCGTTGTAAACTGTGCACTTTCCAAAGAAAAACAAGAATTTTTTTGGAAAGCGCACAGTTTACATGCACACCTTGGATATGGCATTTGTAAGTTAAACCTATGGACCCACTGATGTCGTTT
>JAULCD010183113.1:0-10777 GCA_032361085.1 Calliostoma canaliculatum
ACCTCTGGTACTGCCAGTGAAGCACAAATATCCCATACTGAGGGCAAAACCAAACCCAGGGTCAAACAGCAAAGTTTTGAAGACATGGAAGCAAGTCCAAAACAGGTTAAAAAACTGTTGCCTAAAAAGGCATGGATACGACGTGGCATACTCCTTACGAGGCATCTCAAGTCATTTTAGTCAAGGTTATTCACTCCTGTTGAAACGCAGCACCAAGTTCTTGGACAGTGGTAGGACGTTGTTGACGTTGATGTAACTGTTGTCCAACCATGTCCCAGACATGCTCGATGGGGAATAGGTCTGAACTTCCCGCTGGCCATGGTAATGTGGTGATATTCTGCTGTTGGAAGTAACCTGTAACAATCATGCCCCTGTGACATCCTGCATTGTCATCCTGGAAAACAAAACAACGACCATGATGATGTTCAAACAGATGATGAGCTGCCAAGATGGTGTCCCAGTAGTACTGGTCTGTGACATGTATGGCAACAACATGTAAGTCCATCCTCCCAGCATCAGTTATGCCTTCCCACACCATTTCAGATCCACCTTCAAATGAACATGTCTAATGATGTTAACATCACGAAAACGCTCGTTTTGTCGACGCCACACCCTCCTACGACTGTCTAGGAAATCCACAGTGAATCTCGACTTATCTGAAAACATTACTTTGTTCCAACGACGATTATCCCAGTGTTGACGATCCTGATACCAAATGCGTCTTGTCCTAATGTAATGATCTCTCAAACATGGAGTGACACAAGGACGTCGGGCATGTAAATGAGCTCTGTGCAGTCGATTGCCAAGGCAAGTGTGTCTTTGTTCGAAATGTGCCTCTGTTCACCCAGCCGTATAACGGGATACCTGGTATGGAAGGCGTGTGTAATGTGAATGCTAACCTTCTGGCGCCTTACGGACAGCATGGGTTGTACACTCCCCAGGAAGTTGTGACTGACACTGAGTGAACATTGGATCCGATAACCAGGCTAATAATATGTATGCGCTACTGAGCATCTGTTTTCACTGATGTGCTAAAATTTTGTTGCTGCTCTAAAGGCCCGGCCACACTGAAGCAGCACGCCGACAGCAAAAAAATTGCAACAATGATAAATTCATTACCAGCCCACAATATTGCCCTAGCAGCGGGTTGGGGCAGCATTTTTGGAATTGCACACAGAGCGATTTTTGTTGCTTGCTGCCCCGATGCGTAGGAGGATCCCCTTGTGATGTCAATTTCTGTATATTTGGGATGTTATTTGTTAATACAGAAAGATTTATGACAGATGAAAATCGTCTATGGACAAGTAACAAGAACAATGTTCTCTATAGTCAGTAAAAATTAGCATTGTTGACATTCTAATTGACTGTAAAACTAAACTATTTGACCACCTCGTAGCACTAATTTCATTGTAAAATTCAGAAATATAGGAATTTGAAAATACAAAGTTGCAGATACAGTTCATCTTAAATTTTGTATACATACTAAAAGTGAAAACAAATTGACACCTGATGGTAAGTTTGTATGTGTAGATAATGATTATACAAATACAGACTATGCTGCCCTGTTTTCAAATTCCAATTGACACAAGCTGTTGAAAACCTAAAAAAAATTCCCGACCAACCCTAAATTTTAAAGACATGTAATCGGAACCACAACATGAGGGGGTTGACATGAATTGTTATTGTCTGCATATCAAATTTTACTGTGGATCGCCCCACCTTACAAAATTGCAGAGTATTATATATATTGTACATAGATTCTGTATATAAGCTCATCCATATTTTACTCATGTACCTATTTGTGAACACATTCGTGATAGAATACAGTACATTCCTGTGTGTATAATTAAGCTACAATTTTCACTGATAGCCATTTATTTTGATACTTGAAAATTTATTCATATATACACTTGTTGATAGTTCTAAACTAATAAACTTCTCAGAATCATTCTCAACAAGTTCATTCATTATAGAATCATATTTTTCTTGTTGTAGGATTCTGAGTTTATGCTCAACAAACCTGTTCCTCTTTATAATGCCAAATTAGGTATTATTAACTAAAATGAAGAAATACAATGTTTTCTAACTAACAAAGTGTTCACCTTATACCATGATAGCCTAACTTAGTCACTTTTGCTTAGTTTAAACACTGAGTCCTCCTTGTAGCTAATTGTGTTATAATGAGGAAGATAAGAAATAAAGCAATGTGGAGTTAAGGAGTTAGGGAATTTTATCTTGTTCGTCTGTCAACTGGTCCTAAACAGTGACCCGTGGCTCCTCCCATTCCCTCAGTTTGAGGGAATTTCTCCGGGCTGGAGAGAGAAGTGGTAAAGGAACGAATAAGAGCCTGCAACTCTGGAACATTTGTAAGCTTGTAGCTCAAAGGTTCTGGGATCTCCAAACTCAAGGCACACTCCAAGGGTTGAATCTTTAAGCTGTCTGGATGAATGAATATGGCCGAAATAATCAACGATCTAAGGGTGTGTGGCCTTAACTGTACTGAAGCCCTTCTTGTGAGCATAGGTCTGAAGAAAGACCACTTATTGACAAATAGCTTCCTCGAGGAACGTCTATAGACCTTTGCCACTACATTTGCTGCTCTCTTGGGGTAAGCTTCAGCTAAGAGGGAGTATTTAAACCTTATCGTGTAGGGAAACGAAATAAACTGGATACCACTGTCTCACTCTGTTGTTTCATCCATTCTGGATTTCAGAAGGTGATTTTGGTATTCCCAAGAGCGAGTGACAGGGGAATTTTTTTAACAAAGTATAGTTTTTTTTAGTGGCACATGTATTGCCGGAATGATTATCATTAGATTGAGCAGTGATAAAATGGTTAAACTATCTTGTGACGACGAATTTGGGGAAATTCCGGGCCAATTGAATTTTTTTTTAATCGCTTTTTACTCGTCGATTTCGAATAGTTGTCATATGAATTATGCATATGATGTCAGAAGCATGATTCCACACAAAAACATAAATGTAATATAATTAAATTTTTTTAAACTAGGCCACAAGCTTCAGGCATTACAACAAAGTATTTTTACCCAATGTCAAAATTATTCACAGCAATTCTTAAATTACATTTGTGTTTTACTTTTAATGTTTTTCTTCTTTTTGGAATTGTCGGCTCCTCATGAGTAGCCATATTGTTCAAAATATACAGTGACATCACACAAGTAATACACAATTTGAACTAAGTGTTTTATGTGTTTGTAAAGATTCCATCTTCTGGCAATTGTTTGTTCAGAAGTTTATTACGTATATAAAACTTCCAAACTAATTTATAAAAACAAAAATCAAATACAAACGTGAGAAACAAACCCCATTCTCTGAAGGAGTGAGTTAGTTTTTGTGTAGTGCTGCTTGGACAATTGGGAAATTGTTCGAGGAAGAGAAAATACAAATATAATGCAATTTAAAATATGTATTGCATACAAGTCATCTCTACAGTATCAAAGACCAACATTTTTCATAACCAGACAACACACAGTAAGTCGAAAGGCGAAAAATTTAAGTCCAAAGTACAAAAAAAGCAAAAATATAATCAAATGGCTAAACCCACTGTGCTGCCTTCCGTGTCGCGCTTTGGGCTTACTGCAAACTTTATTTGGCCAGTTAGACCTTCCGTGTCGCGCCACAAGCTCAAAACAATTGTGCACAGTAAAGGTTAAGATGACCCAAGCGTGAAGTTGTGACATACTCATGTTGGAATGTATGTGGATGAATGAGAAGCTAAGGCCACTCCTGGAAGTAGCAACTTTGGTTGGCCGGGAGCTCTTGGAACCACCCTTTAGCAGGCCAGTAAGGCTCTAATATAATTTGATGTAGGCTGGTTTTCTGATGTGCATTTTTCAGTATCATTTTCATTGAACGAAAATAAAGAAGTCCCGAAAAAGAACATATGTAAGAACAGGTCAAAGTTGTTCACAATGACCTTTTTTTATCAATAATTAAATGCATTTTGTTGTTCTTGTACCAAATTTATTAGTCACTTATAATATCAAAAAAGGTAAAATAGATTGTCATGACCAACTTTTTAAAATACACAATAGTGACACATAAATCCATGTTTTTGTTCCAGTGGCAAAAAGAGGAAATAGTTACCTGAAGCCTATTATCAAGATCACGACGAGTCTGCCACCACACATTCTTGTCGGTGAGCTTCATACTCTCACTACTTGTCTTCATGATGGATCTGAACTCAACCAGAATATTCTGTCCCTTGAACATATCATGTTTCAGTGTCATTAACAAAGCAATAAAATGAATGCAGCAAGATAAAAAGGTGTTGGAAGTGCTCTTGGCAGACCACTACAGGCTTTTTTAAAATGAATATACTGTAACTAAAATTATATATAGATATTTCTAAGATGCTTCGCAAAAAGATTAAAGGTGCTGCCCATCTTTATCCAGCAACAAAGTATTTTTTTTTTAAATATGTCATAATCCGTTAACATCACAATTGGCTGTTACAATTATACTCCCTCATTAGAGCGTGTAACTAGGTTACAGATGTTCTTTAGCCATTACTAACCGATTGATCATGTCATTTCTGTTTAAAAAGGAAGTTATCATCACCATTTTACAAAATTAAGCAAAATAAATTTGTTGAAATACATAAAAGCACAAAAGATGCTCTCCCATATCTATTTTGTTCAAGTTGCTGTGTGTAAACAAGGGGATGATCTACACGTTTTTAACGCTTCGGCAGCGAAAATTTATGACATGCAAGAGACGGCTTACATCATTTAAACCAGTGTTTAAAAGGTTGTCATCAGTTATTCCCACCACGTAGACCTTTTCAGTAGACACCGCTGACTATATAGTAACTTCCAAGATAGAAGACATAAAAAATTATATTGGTCTCATCAAATCAGTTGATATGGTAATGGCAGCGACGAAACACACAGATGAGTGTCATGTGATCAGCTGTCAAACCTCAGGATAATGTTGAATTTTAAAGCGACTTTCTTGTTGGCAATGACAAGAAATACAGATTACATTTTAATAAACAGTGTTTATTTATTTGAAGCTAAAATATACATGCAATTATTTTGTTTCATGTGAATTTAATCTTACGACATGTTTTATAAAATCTGTTCAAATTTCCGTCCAATCTTCAACAGGTTCCTACTTCATGGTAATAAGTTTTTTCCCAAAATCAATTGTTGGTGTGAATTTTACCTTTGTATGTGTATATTTTGAATAAATTATACATGCATACATTGATAAAAACAAACATTTATAAAACAAAAAATGTGTTTGCTAATATCATTTTCTTGACGGATTGAGGTCCCGCATTGTCCGAGCACCATAAGAAAATATTATTTTAAATTTAAAAAAAGTTAATTTCTAATATGTGTTGGTGATGGTTTTTTTCAGGTTGATAGTTAAACATTTAGTATGTAGCAATATATCACGTCAAGGTTACATCAGATAAAGCATAATTGTCCATTCAATAATATCTAATGTATTTTCAAGATCGTCTGTCAATTTTTCTGACATTAGCACCACATGTTAAAATAAACAAAATTTTAATTACGGTCACATTATGTATATATATCTTTCAGTGGATGCAGTATTTTTTTTAAAATATTAAATGGTAAATGTTTGGGCAATAACATTGACAGTATGATCATCAGTTATGTCAAAACATGCTGCCGACATTAGAATTTTATTTTTACCAGATGCACTTGCATTCTGTGCACTTTCTCTGTGAAAGTTTTCATACGTCATTTCTGGTTAGCAACAAAATGTAAGCTTTGGAGGTATGTTAATGAAAGTATGCGGTAATATTTGTAAAAGAAATCATGTCTGTCAATTGCAATGATGTTACCAACATACGACGATCAAACAATCAACTTCATTTTGTAACCTATATCATTTCTGTAATGCATGTCAGTAAATAAATAGGAGTGAAATGGACATTTAAATTGCATACAATTGCGGCTAAAAACGTGATATTTAAAAAAAAAAAGAGCTTTTGGTTCTAATGTCATCAAATTGACAGACACTTTTTTAGCGAATGTCAGTTTGAAGACAAAAATATATTCTGCAGTGTCACAAAGGCATATTTAAAGTTTGTTTTTTCAAAGCATGACTAGTATGGGTGCCTTTTGACAAACTTCAAATGGGAAGTTAGACAAATTGATGATATACACTGAATTAAGTTATTTAAATGAGTTTTAGTTGTTGCTAACATCAGCAAATGTCCGTCAAAATGTCTGTCAAAAATAACATTAGCATTCCATTAAAAAAATGCATCAATTTGTAAATAAATAAAAAGAAAATTTATTTGTTTTTGCATAATTTACTTCCATCTTACTCAAACTTGAATTGCTTTCGAAACTGTTCGAAAATGAATGAAAAGTCGGAGTTAGTGGGACACATTTTTATAGAACATGTCTTACTGTTATTTTCTATGGGTAACATAGAACAGCTATTCTTTTAGTCCCAATCGAGAATACATGTAGTTAATTTACAGCATATTAAAAACATTAAAAATGATGTTTGAATGACATTTTAGATTACTTTCTTAGAAAAGAAATAGAAAAGAAATAAAGCATGCTCTACCGTCATGAACTATTATAATGTTAAAGCAATCGGACACAAGCGTATTTGTGCTTTAACTATCATAGTTCAGGGCAAAACTATATTTTAACAGACAACACATGACATTATATATGACAATGTTATTATTAAAACAATCTTAGAAATAATCTTACTTGTTCAGTGATGGACATAATTTTATAATGAAATAATCTTCTTTAACATGCATTGTTTTGTGTCAGAATTGTTCATTTTAAAAAAAGGGGAAAATTTTAAACTTTATTTCTTTTCCCACTGCACATCTGTTGATATGTGCCCTTAAGGAATTGCACCTTGTTTTGGGATCTTTAATTTGTTGTGTATGGACATGCACTCTGTAACTTAGGCATTCAGTCTGTCCAATATATTTCTCTTGACACCCTTGCCATATAATGGCATAAATAAGGTGTCACGCAGATTGGAGCGTACATGTAACGTTTCTTTCCTATTTTGGAATTGAATACATGAACCCTCCAAAATGTACCCACAGGTTCCACAGTTTCCATGTTTACATTTTGAAACTTTGAATACCATACATACATCACTTGAGTCGAATTTGGCACGTGTTAATTTATGTTTAAGTTATAACTTTGGCATTTACTTTTTATCATATTTACATTAGCCATGAATTGATTCATTTTCATATCACTATTTAAAATCGGAATATTTTGTTTAATGTTAACAAAAAACAACAAATTAATTGTCAAAATCTCTGAGGCTGAATGGTTAAGGTTTTGGAATGCTCAGTGCTGGCGATTAGGTGCCTGACTATATCCCAAATATAACATATTGTTGTGTTTGTCACTTTCTAAATGGCATAACAATTCAATTTAAATTTAGGTCAGGCAGGCTTTCCTGTCCGCCTTGGGAAGTCTGGCTTAAAACAACTGGACACAACAAGGGTTTAGTACTAAGCATTTCAGGACAAGGCTGGGATGCTTATTGCTGGCAATCTGGTGCCTGACTGCGGGTGTGGTTTCGAATCCTGAATGGGACTTACCCCTGCAAAGTGATACAATTTTCACTTTTTGTAATAGTGTAATCCCAAATATAACAATGTTGTGTTTGCCACTGTCTGAGTGGCATAAAATTATATTTGTAAGGGCAGAAAATAGTTCTCAGTGGGCATGGCTGATTTCACAAACAACCAATCAAATTATTTATGATGAATTTACTTCAAATTACATTCAGTTAAAATCAACACATCAATGTATATGTTCATTTTATCAAAAATTTTGTTTAATGATATACATACATACAAAATTGTCACAGTTGTGTAAATTTGGCTTTTTGACATTAATGCAAGTCAAACTCATATTCGCACATAAATGCAGTTGACAAGGTCAACATTGGCATGGATTGTCATGTTATCAGTTTTATTTGTCAATATAAATAGCTAAAAAATTGATTGGTGAACCAGAAATAATACTGTACAGCAAATATTAAAAATGAATTATTAGTGAGTGAGTGAGTGAGTGAGTGAGTGAGTGAGTGAGTGAGTGAGTGAGTGAGTGAGTGAGTGAGTGAGTGAGTGAGTTTAACACCGGTTTAATGCTGCTTTCAATATTTTTTCAGTTGTATCGCTACGGTCAGAATTTACAGCAGGGGAACACCCAGTTCGGCTGCGAGTCTCTGCTGGCACTGAGCTTGCATTGCACCCTATTCTCACAGCCCTGTGGAATGGTTCTCCACTGCTGAGAGTTTTTGTATGTGCATATCTGCTTGTACCAGATTAGAAATTTCACAGATTTTTCACATGCTAGCTCACGAAGACATTTTACATGAATATCCCACTCAAGACACAGTATACGAACTCTGGGCCAACCAGTCCTTTCGACAAATTATTGCAAAAGTGCATCTTTTATAACATCTTTTGATGTTTGATGTTTGATCGAACATTAAACCTACGGCACGCTCCGTTTTGTGAGCAGATGATTTAACCACTACAACACAGAGTGTTTTCATTTTTGACAAAACATAATCAGGTTCAGACAATTGCACATAACACATATTTAGATAACACCTAATAAAGTGGCTTATGACATCAGGCTTTATAACAATCAGTACTGTAGTACACTGAAGTTGTATCATCAAACTGCAAACATAAAATGTTCTTCTGACACTTATTTCAATAACTATTGAACTGTTGTTGAATCAAAATATGTATACATTGCTAATATGCATGCAGAATAGGTTTTTTAACGGTACGGCCTCAAAACTGTCAGCTAAATTGAAACACATTTCAGCTTTGATTTTTACTTGCAAAATCACAGTGAAATTGCCTCAAAAGCACAAGAATAAACCTTATTTTGTGAGCATTGTTTGTTCCTGTCATTGTTACTGTTGTTAGGAAAGTAATTAATACAGTATTTGCTTGTTTATTTCAAAAGGTACTACTTTATCAAAATTTTTGCCAAACACTAACACATGTATTAATAACGTTCACAGACACAACAGATACAAAATCTAATGACAACAGAGCAAACCTGCAAAATTAAGACAGTTGAGATCAATGTTACGCTGAAAAGTGACGAATTGAATCAAAGGTTTAAATGTTGCTGAAATTCCTTTAAAACAATTGACAGTTTAGGTTATAGAATGCCCCTTCATAAACTGTCATGATGAATTTTTCATCATGAACATGACTACAAATGTTGTCTGACCTGGACTGTGTCTAGCCCTGGTAGCTGTACAGTCACTGGATTGTGAGAACTGGTCAGACGTGTCAGCAACAACTTGCTGGAATCGTCCACATCTTTCACCATGGTAATCTGACACACTGTCCAATCTATAATACAAAAAAAACAAAGAAAGTAAGAATTTTTATACTTGCTTGAACTTGATTGCATACATCCACACTTTGTATAATTACACTTTGTTTCTGGAAGTTTTTCCCAGGAATTAAAGAATTTGAGGGTTTATCTTATGAGTAAAAAGAACAAAAAAATAACTGTTTGTGTACAATTATCATATATATATACTAAGCTGACTGAAGTACTGCCTTTGGTACTTTTGGGATCAAAAAGGAGTGTGGAAATGCCTAAAGTAGTCATAAAACCTTTGCATTGGTGACCTACCAGCTGGTGTGCATATGCATTCGATCACCTTCCACTGCTGTGACTCCCAGCTTGTCACATTCATACAGAGATGATTCTAACAAATCAAACTTGAAAGAAATACCAACAAGGTGTGGCCATATGTTGTCCTGGGGGTCAGAGGTGCGGGATTATGGTCTTTGAGTCAGGCTAAGTGTAAATAATGATGCTAGTAAGTGAACAGTTGCCGTAAAGAGCAAGGGTGGAAGAAATAGCATGTACTTCATAAGGATTAGATGCCACTGAGGGCGATAAGCCCTGAGATTTGTATGCACGGCATATCGTTGCACGAAGTCAAACAGACAAAGTCGTTTGAGAAAACTTGGTGTTGAAGCCCGAGATAACGGCATGAAAAGCCATTTAAAAACTTGCGTTTGGTCTCAGAACGGTCAAGATATTTGTGTAGTGCCCTCACTGGGCATGGTGACATGCCTTCGATGTTCTGGTACCCTTGGATGAGGGCCAGAGAAGGCCGGAATATGGAATTGTCTATCCTCCTGGCCCTGGCAACTGATTTTGGGCAAGAAAATCATAGCTCAGACCGAGATAAGTTGAGTCGTGAGTGGTTTGGTAAAAACATTCTCGCCTGTGAATGTAACTAAATAAGATGTGAGCCAAATGGCCAAGGTATATATCAGTAATTCAAATCAAACAGTCTCAAGTTGTTCGTATGTGTAACTGGCAAGGTGACTTAAAGATTCTTGACCTGGTCCTTTGCAGGACAAGAGCCTGCAGTTCAGGAACTTTTGTGAGCTTATAGCAGTAAAAGAGGTCCATTTATAGTCGTAGACCTTCTTTTATGGAACATCCACTGCTGTCTCCAAGGAACTCATTGAACGTCAGTGTAAGGTGTGTACAAATGGCAGCCGACTATATTGAAATATTCGGGAAAAATTCAAGGTAAATTTGTGCTTTATTCGTCTTTTATCAGGTAAGAAATTTTAAATAATTGATGTTGATAAATGTGTCATTATATAAAAATAAATTTTTTGAGTAAAATTATAATTTATACTTAGAATCTATCATACAAGATGCCTTATTGCTATTCCTACGGTAGCCATGAGAACTGAAGGTACTGACTAACAAAGTGAC
>JAULCD010183224.1:0-10777 GCA_032361085.1 Calliostoma canaliculatum
CGTAAGCCAATGTTATATTTTAGCACTTACGATCAACTTAGCTAAAATCGCTTTGAGGAACGGGGCCCAGGGCAAGTGTAGGTACATTCAGACAACAAGGTTTGCATGTGTTCGTATACGTCTACTGAACGCATTTTTTTAGTTGCGAGCAGCCCCCGTTTCACAAAGTTGTTGTAAGTCTAGATGACGTTACGAGAGCACTGAGATAAAAGTTAACATATCCTAGTTTTATGAGAGGTTTACTAGCTTTGTTGTCGTGTTCGTTTCAATAGAAGTGATCAACAGTTATGATAAAATATTGACTGAGATCAATCTTAGCTTATGTTAACTTTGTGGAACGGGCCCTTGAACATCGGGTGTTAACTCGACATGAATCAAATTAATGTTTTCCTAATTATTATCAATATACATGAGCACTCTATGAGTATATCATGTTGGAACATTCCCATGTTATCGTAAAGCTAACACGGTACCTTTGTGATTAATCAGCTAATTACCTGTGCATTGTGAGACTGTCGAACTGATATCAGCTGTTTGTGACAAGATAACGATACGTGTGATCAGGCTCACATGTATAAATTTATGGCACTTTCAAAGGGACTACGCTGGGTACACTAGAAAAATAAAAGTAGCATTATGAAAAAACAGATTATGTTAAGTACAAAAACCATTAAGAAGACCTTCCTGTACAAGACAGGCACCCACATACACACACACACACACTTCCCACCCCACCTGTGACATGTGCGACGCAAACCAGCAAACAACTAAACAGAGAGTGGTTTTCCCATACATGTAGGTGTATCTCTGACAAGACAGTTCGTGATCACCTCAAAAGGGCAGGCTACTGGGTCAAACAACCTGTTAAACGCCCCCTGCTTTACCGATCCTCAGGAAGCCGTTCGACTAGCCTGTGCAGAGCTCGTCAGAACTGGAACCTTGCATTCTGGGTCTAATGACAGTTACTGTAGTTTTCTCCTCTTCATGAAGGATGGGGGATTTTGAGACAAAAGGGAACAGCTTATGCCCAGATGAACACAGTGTAACGATTCCATTCGCTTGGGGTCATTGATAGTGTGGGGATTTTTCTCTAACGACTTTACTCTTCTCTTGATAACTCTTAGGGGTAATCTCACACGACAAGAGTACCAGCAAATTATCTTGGAACATGCTGTGTTTCTGAATTATTTTGTTTGTTAGACAGTGACAAACACAACTATATGTTGTTAAACAATCTGAAAAAGTGATTCATTTTGCGTGGTTGAGTTTGTGCGGGTTCTTTGGATATAAATATGTGACAGGAGAGGATAACCACAATACAACATTGTATAGAAAATTATAAAAAATGCCAACATCGTGTCAACCTTTGCTTTTATGTGGCTTTCATCTCCAGTTCGTTTTATGAATGTTGAAACCATTTGTTTCATCATCACTTGTTGCAATGTACCTGGCCCACGTTCCTCAAAAAGATTTAAGGCTAAGTTAATCGTAAATGATTTTTAAAACAGTGTCCTGTGGATTTGTTTCTAAACATAGGCTTACAACTGTTGGTGCACAGACATCGATTTGAAACCGGTGCCGGATGGCATCGGTTTCAAAGCGATTTCTGCGCTACGACAGTCGAAAGTCAATGTTATATTTTAGCACTTACGATAAACTTAGCCTAAAATTGCTTTATGGAATAGGGCCATGGCCATTTGCTGTGCTCTATATAGCAGCTAAAGTATGTTTAATTCTGTCACTATTGCAGGATTTAGCAGGATCTTGAGACCGTGTTAAGTGGATGCTATTTCTTCTAGTCTAATACTCTAATCTGAAAGAAGATTAAGCACTGAACTATTTGCAATGCAAATACCTTCCCGACATGTTATTTTGTTTTCCCGCCACCAAATTAACCTCTTCGACGTACCGGCCTAGAATTTCAATCACTTCATTTAATCAAATTTCTCTTTGAAGTGAAGGCACCGCGTTTCACTGAACAGCGTCAAATTAAATCTTCTCCGGTTTTAAAACTTAAAATACTTGAAATATCAATATAAGAACAGATTTAAGCGGATTGTATTATCTTAACAAACATCACCCATTTTATCATGTCGTTTTTCTTTAACTACCAAATGCGAATTCTTTTAAAAATACATTTTTAATTGTTTATGACATGCTACATACGTTTACAATAATAATAACGTTTTGAAAAATAAAAATAATAAAAATAAAAGAAATGAAAAAAAATATTCCACCTTGGAATGGAGCTAAACCTATGCTTTCAAATCATTTGATTCACGCATTCCATATATCACGTTTCTATTGATATTTATGTCTGTAATTCTATACATAGGATAATATACAATCCAGGTTGAAACAGCTGTATATCTGCGCCGATAGTCTACGTCAAGTATTAACCTAACACAAGCAGGTGACGCGATCTGTCGATTTTAGCCTTCGCATTTTAAACTAAATATGTTATTGAATACATAATCCTGTGGTAATTTGTTTAAAAGAGCTCCTTTAAACAAAATACCACAGGTTTAAGTTTTTAACACACTATTGTCAAATTGTGATTCGGTTTCAGCTCACCAGGTGTTAATGATAATGGAAATAATACCAGTTAATCCTTGTACATTACGAGTCAACTGTCTGGTTTTTGTTTTAGTTCACTAAATTTTTTTGCTGTTAGATATTTTTTTCAACAACTGTGCGGTTATGCCTGAAACGGTTTTCAGACAGGTTCATATTACTATGGCAGCCCCGTTTGTAAACTGTGAATTATTTAGTGATAATTATGGCAATATTGCATTTCCTGACAACATGTGGAACAATGATTTATTCCAGAAAAGGTTTCAAACACAAAGGGCTGCTTCAGTCAGTCTCAAATAGGTTAATTTACATTAACCTCACTGGTTTAATACATCTAGATTCATTTGAAATACATCTTTATTACTCAAAACTAATGATTTCATTTACACATGGCCAATTATGGTAAAGTTAAGTTACACAATTCCAACATTGTTTTAAACAGCCCCCCATAAAAAGAAAACAAGCTCATCATTGAAAAGTGCACAGTTTACCATAATTGCGACATTATTAAACCGTGCCAATATCCCAGTGTGTATATTGAGTCGTTTTGGCTTTGAGCTGAGAACGTTATGAGGATTTGACGAGACACAGGCCCTTAATAAAATTCTAAACGCCCTATTATGCACAGTTTACGGTCTCACAGAATAATAACGATGTGTATAAGCGTTTTAAGATACTTGAATTGATTTCGGTGTTAGTCGTTTTTCTTAATTTGAAACTCGGCTAAACCGATAGCTATGATATGGTTTTGATAGATGTTTGATGTGTCATGTGTTAATATCGTGTTAATTGATTTGTGTTATTACATATGTTTTGTTTGATAATCATTTTAGCACTTATAAACCAAGCTATCAGCTTAGAGTTGTAAAGATTTATTGGGCAGTTATATCGCAGTTGAACAGTAGACACACATGTACTATACTGACTATGACCCAACTGGTTCTTACTCGGTCATTGTGTCTTTACTGCAGAGTTATACTGGGAACTAGTTCCTTACACCTTCTTAATGTTACTTTTTAATTAATATCCGTAAGTGCAAGCTGCGAAAATTTTCTTAAGACCCGAAGCAACCCCAAACAATATATTTCCCATACTTAACCTGTTATTACTTGCTACAAGCTCGGTGACAGTAAGTACACTAGATATCGAGAACATGTTTATTATTTCACAAACATCAACTCTTTCTAAAAACGATTGTATCGATACAATAGTTGTAAATCCTTACCAGCGCGATCGTAGCGTACCGCTACAATACAGTACAGCACAGCGTACCGCTACGATCGTGCTGGTAAGGATTTACAACTATTGTAGCGATACAATAATTTTGCAGGTGAAGCAAGATATCACCACTGATTGTTGGGGATTAGTATTTAACGTTTTTGAGCTCATTTCATTGTGTTTTATAGTATCCTCTCTCAACGTGACTCCCTATCTTTGTGAGGAATTCATATAACTAGCCTTAAATAGAATCGGTTTAATAATTCACAAAAAATGTTGTAAACTGATTGACTGAGTGACTAAGGGATACTTATGTATTTGTTTGCTGTTTAATCTATCTAAAACAGAACCTGTCGAAACCGTATTTTTTCAATCCAGATTTTACCCCTGTCTCAATAACAATAATAATTTATATTACCAAGAAACATTACGAGGTTGCATAACTAAACATTAACACTTCAAGTATTTTGAATAATATGTCGTAAACTAATGACGCAAACAATAGAAGACAAAAATACCTGTGAGCATATACATTACTATTAGTACCACCAAAAACTCGCGATGACAACATACACAAACACATTATGCATAACCTATTGTAATCATTCAGCGCAAACTCATCCATATTAATACATTCTCTTCTGTAAACTTTTTCTAAATACCTACCTTACGTTTAGAGACCAAATGTGAATAATAAATTATTTATATGCAACTCGTCTGACTTTGAAATAAAATTATCATTTTCTTGCACTAAATCCGGCCCCAGACAACAATATGTTTAACATAAAACAGTCGTGACATTCACCTCATATAAAAATTTATTATCGAAGAGTGAATTGAAAAATCAGACAATGTCTTCTCTGTCGGTCCTGAGTGACTCATGTTAAACGTAAAATATAACCAGATACATTATTTGAAATTATTCGCACCAAAGCATCATACGTTTTGGTTTATTGCATTTGTGTGTTAATCCGAATGACTGAATTATTCCGCAAGGTGTGTTTAACATTAATTAGTGCCAGCCACATAGATATATCATTTGCCAGTTCTCTCAACTGCGAATGTTAAAAACGGCATCTCCATAACTTAATATTCGCAATATAAAATCACTAATACATGCTTTTGAATTCACAATTAAATATAAAATATTGACATTACTCACACTTCATGAAAATACATGAATACAGTATCTATCTGACATCGATGAACCATTGTAATTTTTGTCTGTATAAATATCTTGAGTAAATTTTCCTGCTATAAAATGAATAATATAGACACATCGTTTGATAATTCTTTAACGATGATTGTAAACCTAAGATCTCTATAAGTTATTATTGACAAAGTAACATCTCTGAACATGTGTCTGAGCATAAAATATTTGCATTACTAACGCTATAGTAACACATATAAATGCAGAAGCCCGTTTTATCGTTGATGAAGCGTGTCGCTTTCAGTCCACACAAAGGACTCAAGTAGGTCTTTGTGCTTGTGTGATAATACGAGCGAGGTTCATAAATGTGCTCCCCCATTGTGTTGAGATTTCATCTGATCCTGATCTGGCTTCACGCGTCTCTATTATTAAGGTCAGGGTGACATCCATTACTTTGAATTCACATTACATTGAATTTAAATTGTATGAAACACCCCCTTTATGTTAAATCCATATTGAGAAGACAATCTATCTACTATGTTAACCCTTAAAAATTTGAATTTGCTTAAAACTGTCTACTATGTAAAACCTTCTGCTGTTGAAAACCTATCCTATAGACTTTTGTTCAAAAGAGCTCCCCATGGGAGCTCTTTTAAACAAAATTCCATAGGATAGTTTTTAACAATCCGGTTAAGTTGGACATACAAAGAAGTTTCATATAATGGTATAAGAGCTAAAAGCGTTAAATGAAATGTCAATACAATATAAGTTGAAGTTATTATAGTTTAAGACGATGGTTAGGCTCATGGCTCTATTGTCAGACATCTCGGATGAGAGGTAATACTAACTTGATATCGCTTTGATGGTTCTTGTGAATTGTTCATGTTTAATTCAAAAACATTATATGACGCTTTATAATTGTAAAGGACCATTGCTTTATGAGTGTAATGGAATATGAGCGAGTGTATTATACTAGCAAACCTATTAATAGTCGTCGTAGTAGACTATGAAACGTGAACTATCATCAAAACATAGTTTAAAATAAATCATTATTGTAGTAATAATTTATAAAGCTGAAAATAGTTTTAGAAATGATGAATATGGCCCAAAGGAGCATGTTATGAATAATTTATTTTTTTTGGTTTGAAAATAAAACAAATATTACGCATGACCAAATGCAATTTTAAAATATAATTTTAAAAAAAGAAGTTTTATGTATTTTTTGTTTATTATTTTCTTAACTATTTACCTGAAATGATTGTGTGTGATGTAAAAATAGCAATAACTTGTGGTGCATTTGCAACTATAAATGAATTAGCTGCTAAGCCGATTTAAAAAAAACCCACCTTGAAAACAATTTACTGCAGGCAGCTGTGTTAGCGTTTACTGTGGTCGTGTTTTAGTAGGTAAAGATGTTAGCGTTCACTGTGGTCGTGTTCTAGTGGGTAGAGATGTTAGCGTTCACTGTGGTCGTGTTCTAGTGGGTAGAGGTGTTAGCGTTCACCGTGGTCGTGTTCTAGTGGGTAGAGGTGTTAGCGTTTACCGTGGTCGTCTTCTAGTGGGTAGAGGTGTTAGCGTTCACCGTAGTCGTTTTCTAGTGGGTAGAGATGTTAGCGTTCACCGTGGTCGTGTTCAAGTGGGTAGAGATGTTTGCGTTCACTGTGGTCGTGTTCTAGTGGGTAGAGGTGTTAGCATTCACTGTGGTCGTGTTCTAGTGGATAGAGGTGTCAGCGTTCACTGTGGTCGTGTTCTAGTGGGTAGAGGTGTTTGCGTTCACTGTGGTCGTGTTCTAGTGGGTAGAGGTGTTAGCGTTCACCGTGGTCGTGTTCTAGTGGGTAGAGATCAATATGGTGGTCGTTTTACAAATGGGGCGATCGCTCTGCAAATAATCAAAATAGTGCAACTTAAGTTTAATCTCAAGAACGTTAAGTTAAATGTTGTGACACATGACACTGCGACCACCTTTTCTGTTGTCACAACTTTGTACTGTTGTGACCGCCTTGTACTTTTGTGACAACCTTGTACTGTTGTGACTATCATGCACTGTTGTGAACACCTAGTACTGTTATGACAACTTCGTACTGTTGTAACAACCATGTACTGTTGTGATGTTGTGACCATCTTGTATTGTTGTGACAACCTTGTACTGTTGTGACCACCTTGTACTGTTGTGACAACCATGTACTGATGTGATACCTCTGTAATGGTGTGACCACTGTACTGATGTGACAACTCTGTACTATTGTGACCACCTTGTGCTTTTGTGAGAACCTTGTACTGTTGTGAACAACTTGTACTGATGTGACAACTTTGTACGGTTGTCACCACTATGTACTGTTGTGACCATTTTGTACTGTTGTGACCAACATGTGCTGTTGTGACCAACGTGTACTGTTGTAACTAACTTGTACTGTTGTGACAAACTTGTACTTTTGTGACCACCTAGTACAATGGCCTTAAACATCCTGGTGCTGATGCAATTGTCTAACCTGATACTACTTTTTACAATTACTCCTATTAAATGAATTTTAAAAGTAAAAGATTGTCACAATCATTTAGCGCTGTTAAGAAACATAAGTGTTGGCTTTTGCATATTGTATTGTATTTGACTGGACTATTTGAGTCAGGATTCTGTTCTACAAAACTATCGCAACTCTAAGACTTCTTAATTTTTATCTTAGCGCTCTCGTTACGAGAGCGCTAAAATGAAAGTTAAGACATCTTGTTTTTTTTCATGTTTGTTGAACAAGACCGTGCTTTTTCCATAGTTGCGTTGGGACGTTTGGCTTAATGGAAGGGTTCTATGGTCATGACGAATTGTTGATTAAGGTCGATCGTAGCTTACGATAGCGATGAGGAACGGCCTGTGGGCAATATGTAGCAGGCGTGTATTCTTGACAATGCATATACAAATTTGTACGCCCACTTGTTACTATTAGCTTCACAGGAAGTATTTATTTGTATTTTATTTGCTGCCAATAAAATGTCAATAACAATTATAATATTTGCGTCGTTACGTTCAACTAAGATATATTGAAATATATAAATTTGACTAAATTTGTGATTGTAATTGGTGTATTTTGTCCATGAGAAAAAAAACCTTTTGAGAAACTCTCGCAAAACTAAAGTAAAAAATGCATGAGCATGCCTAGTGTTTGTACTGTATAATAGATTTCTCCCAGACGATATTGCTCTGTCAATATAGTTTTTCCTCAATCTCAACCACAATAAGGTTTTGCTAAATACATTGTCAAGGCAAATGATAGAAACGTTGATCTTTTAAAAGCACTTTTATACTTAAAGCAAATGTCTAGAGACTTTAATTAATGGATCCCAGATTTAAGTGTTAAATGGAATTTATTTTTATCAGACAGTTTCTTTTGACATGTAAAGTTAGAAAAAGGTTTCAGTGGATTATCATAAATTTCCCGTGAGACGTTCAAATATGTGCAAATTCATTTAGAATTTAATTACAGTCTATTTTGGTTATACAACTGTAAATTCGTTAATGATTCTTACACCACAACTGTCACTGGCAATAAAATAAGTTTAATTCATTAAATCACATATATAGTTGAGCGTAACAACAATTGCCTTGAATAAATATTCTTGTTCAGCTTTTTCTAGGGAAAAAACTCAACTGAAATTGAATTTAAATCAGGCTTTAGTGATCTGAAAGAATATTTAATCAGCACTGAAACACCAATTGGTCGGAATCGATCCTCTTGAGGTCTTATTCCATATAACCGTGGTTAACACCTGTGAAAATAAGTTGGCAGATTCTAACTAACTCAAGTTCTTTAAATTATTGACAGAAAAAGTTTTTAGCTAAAAGTGTTTTTTTTATAGCAAGTAATGTGTACCTAGTTACTGAGAAACATTTCGTCCTTTTTAACATGGTTACGGTTGGGATTTTACTGGTAAATTGAGTCTAGTAGAAGGTCATCTCCACCATCATATAAAGTTACGCACATTCAAACTTGCATTGCCCTCTAAGGAAAACTTTAAGTGATGTTATGCTGTGTCCGTTCCAGATAATACTTTTCTTAGTTTTATCCATTATTACATTATGAAAAGGAATACCATGCAAATAAAATTTATTCTTGTGTAAAATATTCCTGAATGTGACAAAGCTTAATGGATGATCTTCTTCTTTATTGCACGGAAGCGACGTTTCTGTATACCGTTTACAGCTTGAAAACCGTACAAAAAGCTATACCGAAACGTCGCTACCGTGTAATAAAGAAGTTGATCATCCATAAAGCTTTGTCACTTTCTGTTCTCACAATATCTAAAACGCCTTCCAAACAGCTCAAAATATCTCTAATAACGAAAAGTCAGTCAATGTGCAAAATTGGAAAGAGGTTTTTGGGGATTTCGCTTGATTAACTCTTACACCGCTGTTAGCAGTGTGTTAATGTTTCATGGCGAGTTGTCAGTATCATTGTTTTTGTAAATGCATTGCTCGGGCCCATTTCACAAAGACGTCATAACTTTACGACGTCGTAAACCATGTCACTGGGTTCATGGATTGGGTCTCCAAACGCATAAAAAATTGTTGTAAACTGTGCACTTTCCAAAACAAACTTGTTTAACACAGTTTAAAACGATTTTTTGCATTTGTAAACCAAATCCATTAACCCATTAACATGGTTTACGACGTCGTAAAGTTATGACGTCTTTGTGAAACGGGGGCCAGAACTTATAGTACAAGACGTGTGTCAACGGTTTTATTCGTATGGTCACGACACTCCGGAGCACACGGCGTTTCATTCATCCTGAGCATATACATAAGCAGCTGACACCCGAAAAAGTCTTGCACAAAACCTTTCCACTTCAACATCATTTTTCAAATTACTGTTTAAAAGTGTGTCATCGAAAGCGTCATTGCAATAATTGCCACATGGTTGACTTTTAGCAGCAAAGGATTGTTACAGTTTAAAGTCTGACTAAAGTCCATTGAACATAAACTGAAACAAAACACAATTAAACACAAAACTGTTTTGAACCATAGCTGTGTTGAACCATGCCCCTCTCATAGAAACAAAAACTAAAATTCTCAAACGTGATCAAAATCATGTTACTGGCCCATAGGAATTAGGTAACAACCTGTACACTTGATTTTTGCTAGGTGCACAGTTCACAACATTAAGTGTTCATTTTTTTAACTAAGATCCTTTGCCTAGTTTACAAGTCGTAGTTTACAAGATTGTAACTTTGAGAATGGTTTTCATTTGTGTAATTAATGAAAACATTATTGACAATTCTAAAGTATCTTACTATTGTCAAATAACAGGTACTAGTAACTAGTATGTATTATTTGTTGTTGGAAAATATCCATGTTTGATCACCCAACGTCATTATTGAAACGTCACAAATTAAGGCATAAGGTACCATGTGGTTTTGTTTTAACAATAACGATGAAAGATAGGTTAGCACATCAACCAACTATTGTTGTAGCATACTCTACAAATACCAAAGTTTACAGTACATTGAACAATAGGTTCCATTGTTCTCAGGCAGCAATTCGTCACGATGTGGTTTCTTCAATTATTGATTCTACGTGCACCTGTCAAATTATCACATTCACAGCACATGTCACAAACGTACTTTTGCCTCAACAATATGTGCTTTTGTCAGGTTTGGTTGAAATTAAACATTGCAAAACGGAAATGGTTTTCGATTTTATACTCTAATTCATCATCCGTATTTGTATTATTTAAACACCAAGTACTGTTCCTTGTGAACGTGACTGTGTGGTTGAAACGTGAATCAATTGCAATTTATCAATTTCTGATGAAGTCCTGAATTTGTTGTCAGTGTTTCAACTTAGCA